>JASEVX010000008.1:65394240-65416740 GCA_031761405.1 Serripes groenlandicus
TGAGGTTAGATGCACATAACCATTCGTTACTGTAATATTGTTGAGGTTTAATACACATGACCATTCGTTACTGTAATATTGTTGAGGTTAGATACACATAACCATTCGTTACTGTAATATTGTTGAGGTTAGATGCACATAACCATTTGTTACTGTAATATTGTTGAGGTTAGATACACATAACCATTCGTTACTGTAATATTGTTGAGGTTATATACACATAACCATTCGTTACTGTAATATTGTTGAGGTTAGATGCACATAAACATGTTTCACTGTAATATTTACGAGGTTAGATGCACATAAACATGTTTCACTGTAATATTTACGAGATAAGATACACATAAACATGCGTTGCTTACTGTAACATTAACAAGGTAAGATACTCATAATCAGGCGTTTCTGTAACATGTATGAGATGAGATCCTCAGAACTGCATAATATTTTGGTTGACTTTCCGACCTAATATCTACATGTAGTGAACAGGAGAATTTATACATAATAATTTAAGAGCAAACTATTTACCATAGTCCATCTCATTAGTTTTAGATAGCATTATTGGGTAACACTCCTGCGAATGTTTCTCTCTTTCTGACTTGATCTGCCTCTCCATTCTCCATTGCTGTTTCACAACCACTCTCTCGGAATCTCTATAATGGATTCTCTCGCTCGCTCACGCTCTATCTATGTGTATTTTCATTTCTGTCATTTTTAAAAATAAAAATTGAAAAATTATTTTAATTGAAGGGAACTATATATTCTGATAAATACATACTTATCATATTTTCAGATTTATTTCCTCACTGATTCGAGTATATCAATATTCATTTATGTAATAATTTATTCTAATTATTTCTGATCGCGACGTTCTTCGTTATATCTAAATATATCAATCGTAGTTGCAATCTTGTCTTGATAGTTTTGTATGCATATCTCCTCACAACTAGATGATGTATGAGGGCATATGAACCGGGCATTGCTTCGGCTCATCAATAATACAAGCCAAGCATGCAACTATCATCTTTGTATAGAGACAAATGTAAAACTATTTGTAATGGACCCATTCCATACACATGTGTGAAGCTGTCAATTTTTATCATATTCATGTATTTGTATTAAAGAAGCTATTTAAAATCCACAAAACAAACCAATCTAAGTTTAGTCAACTTGTACGTTTTAATATTAATTACACTTTTCTCGAATAGTATACATCACATGTCATCTATTTGAACTATACTATATGTATTGCTATACAATTGATTATTATGTATATGCTGCAACAACATGTAAAATGTTATGCAAATAAAGAACTTGAACTTGAAAAAAAAAAAAAATAATAATAAAGGTAAACTGTGCAGCAATTAAATTAGCTAGCTTTAAATACTATATGTATTTCATAAAATAAATCACAAGTAGAAAAATATGCAAGGCATACTAAATACTTCTATATCAATATGGCACGGATAGTTGTGCGCAGGTAAAAAGGGATAGTTTTAGGTCAAGCCCAATGCTTCCCTGCGAGCTTTTTGACTACTCTACTTTCAATTTAGGGGTTGTGATTTCGAATCCTAGCTTGGTCAACTTTCTTTCCGCCGTTTTACAAAAGTAAATGCAACTGGCGTAATTCGCCTTCGACAAATGGGCTCACAGTCAATACGGATAAAACAGCCAGTTGCCCGGGAAGACTGGTGTGTGGAGCACTGGTGTGGGAGAACTGGTGTGGGAGAGCTGGTGTGTGGAGAACTGGTGTGTGGAGAACTGGTGTGTGGAGAACTGGTGTGTGGAGAACTGGTGTGTGGAGAACTGGTATGGGAGAACTGGTGTGTGGAGAACTGGTGTGTGGAGAACTGGTGTGGGAGAACTGGTGTGTGGAGAACTGGTGTGTGGAGAACTGGTGTGTGGATAACTGGTGTGTGGAGAACTGGTGTGTGGAGAACTGGTGTGGGAGAACTGGTGTGTGGAGAACTGGTGTGGGAGAGCTGGTGTGTGGAGAACTGGTGTGTGGAGAACTGGTGTGGGAGAGCTGGTGTGTGGAGAACTGGTGTGTGGAGAACTGGTGTGTGGAGAACTGGTGTGGGAGAACTGGTGTGTGGAGAACTGGTGTGTGGAGAACTGGTGTGGGAGAACTGGTGTGTGGAGAACTGGTGTGTGGAGAACTGGTGTGTGGAGAACTGGTGTGTGGAGAACTGGTTTGTGGAGAACTGGTGTGTGGATAACTGGTGTGGGAGAACTGGTGTGTGGAGAACTGGTGTGGGAGAACTGGTGTGTGGAGAACTGGTGTGTGGAGAACTGGTGTGTGGAGAACTGGTGTGTGGAGAACTGGTGTGGGAGAACTGGTGTGTGGAGAACTGGTGTGGGAGAACTGGTGTGTGGGAGAACTGGTGTGGGAGAACTGGTGTGTGGATAACTGGTGTGGGAGAACTGGTGTGGGAGAACTGGTGTGGTATAACTGGTGTGGGAGAACTGGTGTGTGGGAGAACTGGTGTGTGGGAGACCGGTGTGTGGGAGAACTGGTGTGGGAGAACTGGTGTGTGGGAGAACTGGTGTGGGAGAACTGGTGTGGGAAAGCAATCGGGTAGTGAATTGGCCGTCACTTTGTGATTAAAAACATTGTTTAACACCAAATTAATAATTAATACTAATAATCATAACACATTCGTTAACAAAATCATGTTTATTTGCCAAGATATATGCAACGATTGATAGGTATTCCTAAGGTAGTGTACGATTGGGGAATGTTAATGATTATACTACATCTCATCCGATCATTGTCAAGGTCCTAGTTTATAAACGACTTTTGACTGAATTAATTGGGTTTAAAGCTGTTATCAACAGTTTTTATTTTTACGTCAAAAAGTTCACATACTTATGTGCTTCAATTATTGTTCACACCAGTACTGCACACAACAATCTTTAATTATTGTTAACACCAGTACTGCACACAACAATCTTTAATTATTGTTCACACCAGTACTGCATACAACACTCTTTAATTATTGTTCACACCAGTACTGCACACAACAATCTTTAATTATTGTTCACATCAGTACTGCACACAACAATCTTTAATTATTGTTAACACCAGTACTGCACGTATCAATCTTTAATTATTGTTCACATCAGTACTGCACACAACAATCTTTAATTATTGTTAACACCAGTACTGCACGTATCAATCTTTAATTATTGTTCACACCAGTACTGCACACAACAATCTTTAATTATTGTTCACACCAGTACTGCACACAACAATCTTTAATTATTGTTCACACCAGTACTGCACGCAACACTCTTTAATTATTGTTCACACCAGTACTGCACACAACAATCTTAAATTATTGTTCACACCAGTACTGCACACAACAATCTTTAATTAGTGTTCACACCAGTACTGCACACAACAATCTTTAATTATTGTTCACACCAGTACTGCACACAACAATCTTTAATTATTGTTCACACCAGTACTGCACACAACAATCTTTAATTATTGTTCACACCAGTACTACACGCAACAATCTTTAATTATTGTTCACACCAGTACTGCACACAACAATCTTTAATTATTGTTCACACCAGTACTGCACACAACACTCTTTAATTATTGTTCACACCAGTACTGCACACAACAATCTTTAATTAGTGTTCACACCAGTACTGCACACAACAATCTTTAATTAGTGTTCACACCAGTACTGCACACAACAATCTTTAATTAGTGTTCACACCAGTACTGCACACAACAATCTTTAATTATTGTTCACACCAATACTGCACACAACAATCTTTAATTATTGTTCACACCAGTACTACACGCAACAATCTTTAATTATTGTTCACATCAGTACTACACGCAACAATCTTTAATTATTGTTCACACCAGTACTACACGCAACAATCTTTAATTATTGTTCACATCAGTACTACACGCAACAATCTTTAATTATCGTTCACATCAGTACTACACGCAACAATCTTTAATTATCGTTCACATCAGTACTACACGCAACAATCTTTAATTATCGTTCACATCAGTACTGCACGCAACAATCTTTAATTATTGTTCACACCAGTGCTGCACGCAACAATCTTTAATTATCGTTCACATCAGTACTGCACACAACAATCTTTAATTATTGTTCACACCAGTACTGCACACAACAATCTTTAATTATCGTTCACACCAGTACTGCACACAACAATCTTTAATTATTGTTCACACCAGTACTGCACACAACAATCTTTAATTATTGTTCACACCAGTACTACACGCAACAATCTTTAATTATTGTTCACACCAGTACTGCACACAACAATCTTTAATTATTGTTCTCACCAGTACTGCACGCAACAATCTTATGTGCTTTAATTATTGTTCACACCAGTACTACACGCAACAATCTTTAATTATTGTTCACACCAGTACTGCACACAACAATCTTTAATTATTGTTCACACCAGTACTGCACACAACACTCTTTAATTATTGTTCACACCAGTACTGCACACAACACTCTTTAATTATTGTTCACACCAGTACTGCACACAACAATCTTTAATTATTGTTCTCACCAGTACTGCACGCAACAATCTTATGTGCTTTAATTATTGTTCACACCAGTACTACACGCAACAATCTTTAATTATTGTTCACACCAGTACTGCACACAACAATCTTTAATTATTGTTCACACCAGTACTGCACGCAACAATCTTTAATTATTGTTCACACCAGTACTGCACACAAAAATCTTTAATTATTGTTCACACCAGTAATGCACACAACAATCTTTAATTATTGTTCACACCAGTACTGCACACAACAATCTTTAATTATTGTTCACACAAGTATTGCACACAACAATCTTTAATTATTGTTCAAACCAGTACTGCACACAAAAATCTTTAATTATTGTTCACAACTGTACTACACACAACAATCTTTAATTATTGTTCACACCAGTACTGCACGCAACAATCTTTAATTATTGTTCACACCAGTACTGCACACAACAATCTTTAATTATCGTTCAAACCAGTACTGCACACAACAATCTTATGTGCTTTAATTATTGTTCACACCAGTACTGCACACAACAATCTTTAATTATTGTTCACACCAGTACTGCATACAACAATCTTTAAGTATTGTTCACACCAGTACTGCATACAACACTCTTTAAGTATTGTTCACACCAGTAGTAATGCACACAACACTCTTTAATTATTGTTCACACCAGTACTGCATACAACACTCTTTAAGTATTGTTCACACCAGTAGTAATGCACACAACAATCTTTAATTATTGTTCACACCAGTACTGCATACAACAATCTTTAAGTATTGTTCACACCAGTAGTAATGCACACAACACTCTTTAATTATTGTTCACACCAGTACTGAACTCAAGACTCTTTAATTATTGTTCACACCTGTACTGCACGTAACAATCTTTAATTATTGTTCACACCTGTACTGCACGTAACAATCTTTAATTATTGTTCACACCAGTACTGCACACAGCAATTTTTTTAATTATTGTTCACACCAGTACTGCGCACAACAATCTTTAATTATTGTTCACACCAGTACTGCACACAACAATCTTTAATTATTGTTCACACAAGTACTGCACATAACAATCTTTAATTATTGTTCACACCAGTATTGCACGTAACAAGCTTTTATTATTTTTGCACCAGTACTGCACACAACAATCTTTAATTATTGTTCACATCTGTACTGCACGCAACAATCTTTAATTATTGTTCGCACCAGTACTGCATACAACAATCTTTAAGTATTGTTTACACCAGTACTGCACACAACAATATTTAATTATTATTCACACCAGTACTGCATACAACACTCTTTAATTATTGTTCACACCTGTACTGCATACAACAATCTTTAATTATTGTTCACACCAGTACTGCATACAACACTCTTTAATTATTGTTCACATCAGTACTGCACACAACAATCTTTAATTATTGTTCACACCAGTACTGCATACAACACTCTTTAATTATTGTTCACACCAGTACTGCACACAACAATCTTTAATTATTGTTCACACCAGTACTACACACAACAATCTTTAATTATTGTTCACACCAGTACTACACACAACACTCTTTAAGTATTGTTCACACCAGTACTGCACACAACAATCTTTAATTATTGTTCACACCAGTACTACACACAACAATCTTTAATTATTGGTCACACCAGTACTACACACAACACTCTTTAAGTATTGTTCACACCAGTACTGCATACAACACTCTTTAATTATTGTTCACACCAGTATTGCACACAACAATCTTTAATTATTGTTCACATCAGTACTGCACACAACATTCTTTAATTATTGTTCACATCAGTACTACACGCAACAATCTTTAATTATCGTTCACACCAGTACTGCACACAACAATCTTTAATTATTGTTCTCACCAGTACTGCACACAACAATCTTTTCAAGCAACTGGCGGAGAGTTTACCCATTTGTAGAAGACGAATGACCGCTATCGCATCAACTTCTGTCAGACGGCGAAAAGAAAGTCGACTGTGCTGGGTTGGCCCCAACTGACATCGGCACAAATATACAGTGTAGATAAACTATACTAAACTAGAATTCTCTTCAAAAAGAGGCCAGCACTTCTAAATACAACAAAGATTAACATACAATACCATACTTCCCCGTCATTGCCGTATGGGCTTAATCGAGGTCAATTGAATTTCATAAGCCCGCCATTTTAGTTTTTTGCTTTTTGTGATACTTTAATTCATCTGACATCCAGGAAAACCAACCTTAACGTAATTACCTAACGTTTAGACATGATCGGTTCTCAAGGAAAACCAACCTTAACGTAATTACTTAACGTGTAGGCATGATCGGTTCTCAAGGAAAACCAACCTTAACGTAATTACTTAACGTGTAGACATGACCGGTTCTCAAGGAAAACCAACCTTAACGTAATTACTTAACGTTTAGACATGATCGGTTTTCCAGGAAAATGAACCCTAACGTAATTACTTAACGTTTAGACATGATCGGTTCTACAGCAAAACCAACCTTAACGTAACTACTTAACGTTTAGACATGATCGGTTTTCCAGGAAAATCAACCTTAACGTAATTACTTAACATGTAGACATGATCGGTTCTCCAGGAAAACCAACCTTAACATAACTACTTAACGTGTAGACATGATCGGTCCTGCAGGAAAACCAACCTTAACATAATTACTTAATGTGTAGACATGATCGGTTCTCCAGGAAAACCAACCTTAACACAATTACTTAACGTGTTGACATGATCGGTTCTCCAGGAAAACCAACCTTAACATAATTACTTAACGTGTAGACATGATCGGTTCTGCAGGAAAACCAACCTTAACATAATTACTTAACGTGTAGACATGATCGGTTCACCGGGAAAACCAACCTTAACATAATTACTTAACGTGTAGACATGATCGGTTCTCCGGGAAAACCAACTTTAACATAATTACTTAACGTGTAGACTTGATCGGTTCTCAAGGAAAACCAACCTTAACATAATTACCTAACGTGTAGGCATGATCGGTTCTCAAGGAAAACCAACCTTAACATAATTACTTAACGTGAAGACATGATCGGTTCTCCAGGCAAAAACAATATTTACGTAATAACTTTACGTGTAGATATGATCGGTTCACCGGGAAAACCAACCTTAACATAATTACTTAACGTGTAGACATGATCGGTTCTCCGGGAAAACCAACTTTAACGTAATTAATTAACGTGTAGACATGATCGGTTCTCAAGGAAAACCAACATTAACGTAATTACTTAACGTTTAGACATGATCGCTTCTCAAGGAAAACCAACCTTAAAGTAATTAATTAACGTGTAGACATGATCGGTTCTCCAGGAAACCCAACCTTAACGTAATTACTTAACGTTTAGACATGACCGGTTCTGCAGGAAAACCAACCTTAACGTAATTACTTAACGTTTAGACATGATCGGTTCTACAGGAAAACCAACCTTAACGTAATTACTTAACGTTTAGACATGATCGGTTCTACAGGAAAACCAACCTTAACGTAATTACTTCACGTGAAGACATGACCGGTTCTGCAGGAAAACTAACCTTAACGTAATAACTTCACGTGTAGACATGATCGGTTCTACAGCAAAACTAACCCTTAATTACGTTTACGTGTTTGGACATGTTTGGTTGTCTAGGAAAAAGCAACCTTAAGGTAATAATTTCACGTGTAAAAATGATCGGTTCTCAAGGAAAACTAACCATAGCGTAATAACTTAATGTGTAGACATGATCGGTTCTACAGGAATACCAACCTTAAGGTGGAATCATACCTTTGAAATAACGTCGTTTTCGCCGTCAAAACGTATGTTTTCATGATAATAACAGTGTGGTTAAAGAAATCGCTACTACTGTCTTGTTTGAATTGATATGCAAACACCAAGAACACCGAATTATAAAGAATAGAGTTACCTGTGTCATGATATAAATTACATGTATCTACCCTGACGATTCAGATAACAATACCCGATTTGTAATGAAAATTTCGCTTGAATATTTTCAAAGTAATAACATCATTTTTATTTGTTTGGAACAAACAAATTTAGTAGCTGCAATTCTGAAGCCGTTCGTCTTATTTAAAATTCCATGAATTTCATACGCGTGAAAGTAGTACTCAATACTTGCTCTTACTTTTCAAATGTATCACGATTTTTGAAATAATGATATATTTATATCGTCTTTGTTTTCTTATGTGGTTCTTATATTCAAAGAGAATTACGAAATAAAATGAAACATTGTATTTTAAAACATGAATGCGGAGAGATTTATAAATCTCAATTAGTGAACTGCTACAGGGAGAACTATTTCCGATTTAAGCTCCAGATACGGTATTTAAATTTTCAATCACGCATTGAAAATGTAGATAAAATCAGAATTGAAAATATTTTCTTTGTGCCTTGTCGGCCATATAAATATAGTATAAAGAATTAAAAAAACAAATATGTGCGTCATAAAATGCATTTAAAATGAGAGTAACACATTTGCAGAGAAATCGTGATCGTCGAATTCTATTTATAAATACAACGGTATGGGGGGAGGGTCTAAAGTGCGGACGCGATCTGCGGACAAATACATTATAGAGGGAAAATGCGGACAAATGCAATATAGAGGGAAAATGCCGACGCAATAGAATATAGAGCAAATCTGCGGACGCTATGATTTGTTGTAAAAAATGTTTAATTAAAGATGGGCAACTGTGTATAATTTGTTACATATGATCATATCCGGGGTTTTCTTTGTAAATATATAATGTGTTTGATTGCTTTTATCAGTGATATAGAATAAACAAAAAATCGAGATCATGCTGAAATGGAATCTCTTTGTAAAGTGTTTTAACGACTTTCCTCTTTATATCATATCTATAGATATCAATAAAGAGAATTGATGGATTGATTTTCCGACAAGTAAATGTCTTTTGACGCATCTGCAGCGGACGAAATTTGAAAACATTGCAAGAATAGAATAGGTTGCTAGTAACTAGCCATAGGTTTTGCTTCAATTATATCCTCTCCTTTACACTCGATTGAAGGGTCATGAGTTCTAGTTATTGTTGGGCCTCTTCATTTTCTACTTTGTAACTTTCAACAGTTTTCCATGTGCCATACTACGAGGCAAATGATCCATGCAACATTCTATTCTGTAGGGTACTTGGAAGGGGCAGAACAATTTAAATAACAAATAAACAATAAGTATATATATATATATACAACACTTTAAATCTTAATTTATTTCTAGTAATTATATATATATGCAACTATAATACTAATCTATAACAAATAAGTTAAACGTTTTTTTCTTGCTGTGTAAACAGTAAAAAGCAACATATATTGAAAACATTGTGGGAAAAGGAAAATTTGCTTATTTAAACAATTTCTTAATTCCAATAACCTTTCTTTACCGTCGTATAAACCAAATTTGTATTTGAAGGCTGTTATAAGTAAAAAACTTAAATGTTGCCAATTTAATCACATATCTTATCATTATAATAGCCAAATAATTAACAAAAGTTACAATTAAAGTCCGCATCTGTTGTCGAAATATCCACAGGTGCATTAACACAAGATTTGTGAAACCAATTTGTGCATATATCACATTGTACCATGACGGTATCGACACATCCCGGCAAGTTACAAATACATACATGTATATGATAGGTTTATTGGGAAAGGGGTTACATTTATAATTTGTTTGGAATGACACTCGTAAACAATGGTAATTAACAGTGTATGGTCACGCATCCTTAATTGATTTGGCAAGCTTAAACAGCCTTTAAAGGAAACAGCGGCCAGCTTAGGTGTATACTGTAGAGTAAAATTCGGACGGCACAGGTATTGGTTTTCTCTGGAGCATTTAATCCTTTTATAATGCATGATTTCAATTACTCTTTCATTTGGATAGATGTTTCTTTTTTAGCTCACCTGAGCACGAAGTAAATAACCAACGCTAAATGTCGCAAAATCTTCTAACGTTATATGTCGCATCTGTAACGCCAAATGTCGCAAAAAATTGTACTGCCGCTATATGTCGCAACATCAACGCTAAATGTCGCACTCTTTTATAAGCACTCTTTTGTAGTATTACTGTTTCACAATGTACATATTACAATGTTTCATCTGACTCTGTCCCTTCTTTTTTTAGTTATGGCTCCTGAGGTAGTCATTTTTTGCGACAATTAGCGTCAGCCTTGCGACATATAACGTCAAGTGCGACATATAGTCAAAATATATATGCACTCTCGTACTATCGATATGGATTCGCAATCTTACGATAAGGACTCTCACACAAGCGATATGCACTCTTGTACTACTGATATGGATTCGCTCACTTACGATATTGATTTATACACTAACGATATGGACTCTCACAAAAACTATATGCACTCTCGTTCTAACGATAATGACTCGCACACTAACGATATGGACTCTAGTAATAGTGGTTCATTAGAATAACAGATTGTGAGAAATGATACATTTAAAACGGAAACCGAAACACGTTCATCAAAAGCACCATGTAGAACTACCACAGTTGATTTGGTATATTATTGTTAACCTTGGTTCGAAACAAAATCCTTCGTCGCGATACTCCCTTCAACGGGTGAATAGATTGTTCAAAGACATTGTGAGCAAGACACAACCGCCTCGGTTGTATCTCAACCCTTGCCGGTTCTATGATATATCTGTGTCGCCTTTTAGTGTTAGAAGAATTATATGAATAGCAGGACCTGGCTGTTGGTTAGTGCAGGCAATCCGTGATGTGTTAACACATTCCTCGCGGGCCAATGCCTGGCTCTACTCTATCTGCGGATAGCCACATTTGGTGGCTAGTATACAATAGATGGAATATGGTATAAACGTTCAAGGTATCAGTTACGGGATGTTAAAGTGCTACATTTATAAACTTTTTTATAAGTAGGTTAAGGAATGGCAACAAAAAGCATGTTACTTATTCCGTGTCAGTTTTTATTCCAGTATTAGCTTATACAGTTTGTGACAAGAGAGACAATTGTATACCAGTTACAATATGTGGCTATCCATAGAACGCATTAACATTTTGAAAACACATGTACACGGACATACACTGTTACATTACGTTATAACATGTACAATTTTCTTTAATTTTACAGTTTTAAAAAACTTAAGAAAATTGTACATGTTATAACGTTATGTCACAGTTTATGTCCGTGTACATGTGTTTACAAAAAAAATGTCTTGGACGTTTATACCATATTCCATCTATTGTATACCAGCCACAAAATGTGGCTATCCGCAGAAAGAGCCAGTCATTGGCCCGCAAGGAATGTATAAACACAAAGCGCAATCTGTTATTCTGATGAACCACTATTACTAGAGTCCATATCGTTAGTGTGCGAGTCATTATCGTTAGTACGAGAGTGCATACAGCTTTTGTGAGAGTCTATATCGTAAGTGTATGAATCAATATCGTTAGTGAGCGAATCCATATCGCTAGTACAAGAGTGCATATCGCTTGTGTGAGAGTCCTTATCGTAAGTGTGCGAATCCATATCGATAGTACGAGAGTGCATATATATCTTGTATATATGTCGCACTTGACGTTATATGTCGCAAGGCTGACGCTAAATGTCGCAAAAAAATGACTACTTCAGGAGCTATAACTAAAAAAAGAAGGGACAGAGTGAGATGAAACATTGTAATTTGTACATTGTGAAACAGTAATACTACAAAAGAGTGCTTATAAAGGAGTGAGACATTTAGCGTTGATGTTGCGACATATAGCGGCAGTACCTTGTTTTGCGACATTTGGCGTTACAGATGCGACATATAACGTCAGAAGGTTTTGCGACATTTAGCGTTGGTTGCGACGTTTAGCGTCAGTCTTGTGACATAAAACGTCAAGTGTGACATTTAGCGTTGGTGCGACATTTAACGTTGCTACAGTGTTCCTTGGCCGCCAGGGAGCGGGGCTTTTTTGCCTTATATGGCTATAGTGTAAACTCAAAAAAATCTTCTCCTCCAAAAGAGTCAGGCCGATTTTCAAATAATTTTGTAGAAATGTTCCTAGGGTGACCCTCTATCAGATTCCTTCCAGCCAAGTTGATTGGTCGAAAAACATGGCCGCCAGCGGTCGGGGCTTTTTTGCCTAATATGGCTATAGTAAAAACTTGAAAAATCTTCTCATCCGAAAGTTTTTGGCCAATTTTCAATTCTTTTTGTAGAAATGTTCATTGGGAGACCATCTATCAGATTCCTCCAAGCCATGTTGATTGGTCGAAAAACATGGCCGCCAGGGGGGCAGGGCTATTTGGCCTTATATGGCTATAGTGAAAACTTGAAAAATCTCTTGTTAAGCAGGAAGCTTTTGAGTAAGATTTTAGAAAACCCTTGGTCAATGGTGATTTTTTTTGTAACAAAAATTATTAAATACTTAGATGAGTGAGTCGGGGCCATAATGGTTATCCATTTGTTTTACATGTCTTTTGAAACTTGGATATTAAATATAATATTCACATGTATGTCTCATGATTTATTTTTATAGACAACTAAAATGGCATTTAATTTTAACGGATGCGTCATTTATTCTTTTACCCGAAGTTGTAATATTTATAAACAATGCATAGTTTATAAATCACACATCTATGCA
This sequence comes from Serripes groenlandicus, assembly GCA_031761405.1. Classification (NCBI taxonomy): domain Eukaryota; kingdom Metazoa; phylum Mollusca; class Bivalvia; order Cardiida; family Cardiidae; genus Serripes; species Serripes groenlandicus. The sequence goes on from JASEVX010000008.1 coordinate 65,407,460, forward strand.
AAGGCAAATGTTTGAACAGTTTTATGTACCCAAACAAATTCAGTGCCTTCAGCGCTTTGATTAATTTACTAAACGTTTACCCGAGAGATTATTTTAAGAAGTACATATCAATACGATCACCCTTTCTACTACAAGTTATCAGAATTTCAAGAACATCTGTGGAGCCAATTTTTAGTAAATCAGAGTGCCGTTTTACCGATGACTCGCGTCGGAACGCACATTGAGATATTTTAGCCGAAAACGCAGTTTCAAATTCATCCCTACAAAAAATGAATATTTTAATTTATTTCTTCCCTAATAGCTATTTTATTTCAAATGATACATTATAATTATAAATAGACATAATACAGGATACAGGATAATCATAATTGGAACTCTGTTTATATATAGTATATATATATACGAGGAGTGATCCAAAAGAAATAGGACTTTCTTAGTAATTCTTGTATTAGTTAAGACATATTTTGGAAATTCATACCATATGTATATTTGTTTTTGCTCTACCTTATGGCGAATTAATATTTCTAATACTGTCATTAATTTAGTCATAAATCGTTGTCATAGAAACGACTTGATGCATAGGCTGATAACATTGTAATTTTAGTACCTGTTTAAGCTGTGTATATTTCACATATACACAAACAAAAGACACCGGAAATTTGCAATTGTTGTTACGTTGTTCTAATAACAAGGGTTTAATTGTTTGTTCCATAATAACCATTAAAATAGTAAAGTTGTTTACCGACGTGCAAGAACGTCACGTACAAAATGACGTCAAATTAACAATTGAAAAATGCTAAATAGTAACATTATATCACAACGTAGACACAAATCAAAATCAACATTTGAAATGTTTATTCAGTGAAGTTCAGGAGTCAAGCAGTCAATAGCGATGTATATATACAAATATTTTCATGGTTGGAGGGCAAAAACCAGTGGGAAACTAATGTCACTTGCAAAAGAGCCAGTTCTGATGTTGAAAGTTTCGTTTTCCCAATAATAATTTTGTCATTTATTACACATCACATGTTACCCATTTCGCTGAACAAAGTTCATGGAATGTCTTTAAGCATTGGCTTCTGAGGAAGTTTATGCAACGATTGAGTTGATATAACTGTTGTTAAAATATTTATTCACGTTTTCAAACCTACACGTTTCCCTTCAAACGGCGACATCAGAGTGACGTTACTACCTTGGCCCGTCCCCATTGTACTTACAACTTTCATAATCTCCCAGAAATGTTGAAAACAATAAGGATTTTTTTCTACAAGTTTGATTTGTGTCGAATTTTTAACAAAATTCCTATTACTTTTGGATCACCCCTCGTATATACTGACACATCTATTTTGCTGCTTAACTACCTGCAATGTAATTATCTTCGCATGAATAAGTATCAACCCGTCACTACTCATTAATTCACGAACGTTTTATATGGTTGAGTAACGCATGCACAATTCTCACGATAGGACTTGTCTGATGCAAAGTTTTCTGACAATATATCAGTTATAATGTTTTAATTTGTTTGCGGGAGTTTTTTACTTTATTATTGTCATGCAGTTGTGCTATTCAATATATGTTACACAATTTCAAATGAAGATGTATATCGGCACGGTCTCCCAACTTAATTGTGTAACAACCCGACATGTCTGCTGTGGTGCTATTACATCGTTGTATGCATTGTGAATTTGCAAGTTTGATCATTTTACGAAACAAATTACCAATCAATTATTAGGAAACAAAGTATCAATCAATTACTAGGAACCAAAATATCAATCAAACTGGCATTTTGTCGAGGTTGGGAGAATGGTATTTTTTAAACAGTTATCTGAAATACGTGACAAAAAAAAATATATATATATAAAATGTGTGATAATTATACTTTTAAAAAAAAACATCAGTTAAAGATCGAAGTAAACAAGTCAGTTAATACATATACAGATCCAAGTATTCTTTTGTTGTATGTTTAATGTATTTATTATATGAATTGCATTTACCGTAGTTACTTTGAATCTTTAAAATAAAGACAACCTACCATTAATTATTAGGGGGTAGCTTACTTAAAAGATTGAAATTGATGATTATAATGAAAACATGTGTATTCATTTCATTAGCTTGAATGCGTATCTAACTATAATTCTGCAGTGTACGTTCCGAAGCGCGACAGACGTTTTAGAGCATTATGATTTATTAAAAGTTGGCTCGATTGATATTCATGAAATTTCGGCAGATGGCAGACGAAAACGTGTCCTAAATGACAAATATTTATAATAAAAAAATCTCTTGGGCGAATTTTTAATAAATCAGAAATAGTCTTATAACTGTTATAATGTTTTGGCAAAACTTTCCTTTTGATTCGCATTTTGGTATCTAATTTGTCATGCAGGAAATTCTATTTTCTACTGTCTGCCGTCTATTTTATCCCAGTACCACTTTAAACGAGAATATGATGGCGGTTTCATTAACCACACTATAATTGTGACTAAAACATACGTTTTGACGTCAAAAACGACGTTTTTTCAAAGGTATGATTCCTCCTTAACGTATTTACTTAATGTTAGGTTCTAAAGAAATACCAACCTTCACGTAAATACTTCATGTGTAGAAATGATCGGTTCTAAAGGTATACCAACCTTCACGTAAATACTTCATGTGTAGAAATGATCGGTTCTCCAGGAAAACAAAACTTAACGTTACTATGGCACCTGTGGTAAAAGACCGGTCTGCCAATTCATGCTAAGGATACAAATGGAAACTGTTTTTCAGAACTTTCTTGTAACTTTCTATTACGTATTGGTGAACAGTGCAGTGCAAGATGGTTAGACTGTGGGAAGATGCAGGTTAAAGTGGATGTATGCTGGTCACAAAGGCCGTTAAGTTTTGTTTTCGCAGAGCGCCGCTACCATTACAGAAGAAATATAACTCATTGCATTAAATAATCAACGGTAGCCGAAATTTTGAAATGTTCAACATGACCGTGTAACGGTTAGTAGTATAATTCCAAACCTTTACACAAACCGTGTCCAAACTCGTCTAGTTACGACGGAAAATGTGATGTGACATAAACGAGACATACACACTGTTCTATTTGTATTTAGATTTACTTTCTGAAAGTATAAACTTACACTCAAGTTTCACACATGTAGAAATATCGAGATTTAAACCCTCCCAAAAGAAGACAGACCACTGGTAACGTCAATGTTGAACAAACCTTCAAACTGACATATCACTGGTAACGGCAATGTTGAACAAACCTTCAAACTGACATATCACTGGTAACGTCAATGTTGAACAAACCTTCAAACCGACATATAACTGGTAACGTCAATGTTGAACAAACCGTCAAACCGACATATCACTGGTAACGTCAATGTTGAACAAACCTTCAAACTGACAGACCACTGGTAACGTCAATGTTGAACAAATCTTCAAACTGACATATCACTGGTAACGTCAATGTTGAACAAACCTTCAAACAGACATATCACTGGTAACGGCAATGTTGAACAAATCTTCAAACTGACATATCACTGGTAACGTCAATGTTGAACAAACCTTCAAACTGACATATCACTGGTAACGTCAATGTTGAACAAACCTTCAAACCGACATATCACTGGTAACGGCAATGTTGAACAAATCTTCAAACTGACATATCACTGGTAACGTCAATGTTGAACAAACCTTCATACTGACATATCACTTGTAACGTCAATGTTGATCAAACCTTCATACTGACATATCACTGATAACGGCAATGTTGAACAAACCTTCATACTGACATATCACTGGTAACGGCAATGTTGAACAAACCTTCAAACTGACATATCACTGATAACGTCAATGTTGAACAAACCTTCATACTGACATATCACTGGTAACGGCAATGTTGAACAAACCTTCAAACAGACATATCACTGGTAACGTCAATGTTGGACAAACCTTCAAACAGACAGATCACTGGTAACGTCAATGTTGAACAAACCTTCAAACAGACATATCACTGGTAACGTCAATATTAAACAAACCTTCAAACTGACATATCACTGGTAACGTCAATGTTGAACAAACCTTCAAACCGACATATCACTGGTAACGTCAATGTTGAACAAATCTTCAAACCGACATATCACTGGTAACGTCAATGTTGAACAAACCTTCAAACAGACATATCACTGGTAACGGCAATGTTGAACAAACCTTCAAACCGACATATTACTGGTAACGTCAATGTTGAACAAATCTTCAAACTGACATATCACTAGTAACGTCAATGTTGAACAAACCTTCAAACCGACATATCACTGGTAACGTCAATGTTGAACAAACCTTCAAACCGACATATCACTGATAACGTCAATGTTGAACAAACCTTCAAACTGACAGATTACTGATAACGTCAATGTTGAACAAACCTTCAAACTGACAGATTACTGGTAACGTCACTGTTGAACAAATCTTCAATCTGACAGATAATTGATAACGTCAATGTTAAACAAACCTTCAAACTGACAGATTACTGATAACGTCAATGTTGAACAAACCTTCAAACCGACATATCACTGGTAACGTCACTGTTGAACAAACCTTCAAACTGACAGATTACTGATAACGTCAATGTTGAACAAACCTTCAAACCGACATATCACTGGTAACGGCAATGTTGAACAAATCTTCAAACCGACATTTCACTGGTAACGGCAATGTTGAACAAACCTTCAAACTGACAGATTACTGGTAACGTCAATGTTGAACAAACCTTCAAACAGACAGTCAAACCGACATATCACTGGTAACGTCACTGTTGAACAAACCTTCAAACTGACAGATTACTGATAACGTCAATGTTGAACAAATCTTCAAACCGACATATCACTGGTAACGGCAATGTTGAACAAATCTTCAAACCGACATTTCACTGGTAACGGCAATGTTGAACAAACCTTCAAACTGACAGATTACTGGTAACGTCAATGTTGAACAAACCTTCAAACAGACAGTCAAACAGACAGATTACTGATAACGTCAATGTTGAACAAACCTTCAAACAGACAGTCAAACAGACAGATTACTGATAACGTCAATGTTGAACAAACCTTCAAACAGACAGTCAAACAAACAGATTACTGATAACGTCAATGTTGAACAAACCTTCAAACAGACAGTCAAACAGACAGATTACTGGTAAGGTCAATGTTGAACAAACCTTCAAACAGACAGTCAAACAGACAGAATACTGGTAACGTCAATGTTGAACAAACCTTCAAACAGACAGTCAAACAGACAGATTACTGGTAAGGTCAATGTTGAACAAACCTTCAAACAGACAGTCAAACAGACAGAATACTGGTAACGTCAATGTTGAACAAACCTTCAAACAGACAGTCAAACAGACAGATTACTGGTAAGGTCAATGTTGAACAAACCTTCAAACAGACAGTCAAACAGACAGAATACTGGTAACGTCAATGTTGAACAAACCTTCAAACAGACAGTCAAACAGACAGATTACTGGTAAGGTCAATGTTGAACAAACCTTCAAACAGACAGTCAAACAGACAGAATACTGGTAACGTCAATTTTGAACAAACCTTTAAACCGACACCGATTGTGAAACAAGCTTTAAGCTTATATTAATCACGCTCGATGTCTGCTTCCTGGATTCTTAACTACTATAGACTGGCGCCGTTTGTGTGGAAAAATCCAAAAGGCAGAACCCTTCGACTTCAAAACATCTAGGCAAATATATTTATAAAATATAATGTATACTTATTGAATTGCGTTGACAACATGATGGAAAAAGGAAAAATATATCATACTGAACAATAATGATTCAAAAGCCGTCTGCTACAGAGGTGTAAGAAGGCGTCTGTTTGTGGGAACGGATGAACTGACATAACTTGTGAAATACTGTCGATTATTATATTACCTATAAATAGACGCCTTTTCATTGGCTAAAAATTAATTTTTTAGAAAAAATATCTAGCAATATTCACCGTTTTTTTCTGATATTCACCAGTTTATAAATAGTAACAGGGGAAGACCGGGGAATCCCATGAGCCGCCTATTAATATCCTTCGCCTTTATCGGTACGCTACGGAATTTTCCGAAGCGCGTTCCGAATGACCACGGAAACTTCCGAAGCTCGTTCGGATGATCATGATAATATTATATAAATATGGCATGGCTTCCAGTGTGACAGTACATATTGTCAACATGAGGAAAATACTGTTAGCCGAGGCGAAGCCGAGGTTAACAGTATTTACCCGAATGTTGACGTACTGTCACGCTGGAAGCCATGCAATATTTATTTTATTATACCGAACAAAATTACACGTTTATTCTGTACCTTTGTAGGGGAGGTGAACATGGGTAGATCTACTACAATGTAACACACACATATGAATATACCGGTTAACAGTATACTGTTACATGGCACGCGCGTCTAAAAATGACGTTATTGTTTGAAATGACGTCATGCACGTGCATAACCAACATTTTAACGCGCGTGCCATGTAACAGTATACTGTTTACCGGTCAAAAACGTACTGTTATCATGAGACAGTAAGAAATTGCCCATGATGAGTATATGAGAATTTAACATTACAAAGTCACGTGAGATATAATAAGATAAATTGAGGGTTATATAATAAAACAGTTATGGGCTTTTCAGCTGTTATACATGATGTTGATATGCACCAAAAAATTCTTTATTGACCTCGGCTATCGCCTCGGTCAATAATGATTTTTTTTGGTGCATATCACATCATGTATAACAGCTGAAAAGTCCATAATTGTATATTATTATATAACCTATAAATAGACGCCTTTTCATTGGCTAAAATGTAATTTTTTAGAAAAATATCTAGCGATATTGACCGTTTTTTTCTGATATTGACCAGTTTTATAAATAGTAACAGGGGAAGACCGGGGAATCCCACGAGCCGCCTACTAATATCCTTCGCCTTTATCCGTACGCTACGGAATTTTCCGAGGCGCGTTCCGAATGACCACGTAAACTTCCGAGTGGTCATTCCGGTGACGTAATTTTTTTTAAATGACGTCATGCACGTGCATTACCAACATTTCAGACGCGCGTTTTAGACTGTTATCATGTCAAAAACGTACTGTTATCATGAGACAGAAATACAACATACAACATAAATGTTCCTTGAGTGGTCCTCTGTTTTCTTTTAAGTCGATCAATATCAAAACGAATATATGATAAATTGAGGGTTATACAATAAAACAGTTATGGGCTTTTCAGCTGTTATACATGATGTTGATATGTACCAAAAAATCATTATTGACCTCGGCTATTGCCTCGGTCAATAATGATTTTTTTGGGTGCATATCACATCATGTATAACAGCTGAAAAGTCCATAATTGTATATTATCATCTCAAATACCAATGTAATTTCACAAAATATTATATTATATATAAAAGCTGCGAGTCACCAGACGTCTTATAAATAACGTCAAAATACATATTTCAAATGACAAGATCAGTCCGTAGTAGCAGGGGGATAGAGGTATAGAGTAATGATTCTTGAAACCGAAAATTCACTGGAGGCGAAAAGTGTCTATCCGGGTAAGTCTGCGCGGCATGCTTAGGCTAATCCGGGTCGATACTTTAAAGTTTACGCAGAGTCCACACAATGATGATTTTCTCGCGGGACGGCTCATATCTACTACTCGTAATAACCCAGTATTGTATTATTGTATTATTGTATTATTGTATTATTGTATTATTGTATTATTGTAGTATTGTAGTATTGTATTATTGTATTATTGTAGTATTGTAGTATTGTATTATTGTAGTATTGTATTATTGTATTATTGTATTATTGTAGTATTGTATTATTGTAGTATTGTATTATTGTATTATTGTAGTATTGTATTATTGTAGTATTGTATTATTGTAGTATTGTATTATTCTAGTATTGTAGTATTGTATTATTGTAGTATTGTATTATTGTATTATTGTATTATTGTAGTATTGTATTATTGTATTATTGTAGTATTGTATTATCGTAGTATTGTATTATTGTATTATTGTATTATTGTATTATTGTATTATTGTATTATTGTAGTATTGTATTATTGTATTATTGTAGTATTGTATAATTGTATAATTGTATTATTGTATTATTGTATTATTGTATTATTGTATTATTGTCAATTGATTAAATCGATTTAAATCGGAAAAACAGCAGTTGATGATAAACAGAAATAGGGAAACGTCTAAATATTAAAGTAAGAAATAGTTTAGTTTAATGTTTAGCGTTCAATCAACTTATTGCCATTGGTTCTCAACTGAGGGAGGGACTATTATTGAAAACATTGTCCAGTATGAAAGAAAAGGTAACACAATCTTGTTTAAATGTAAAACGATACATTATATTGATTAGCACTTACATGTAAGGAGTTTAGAAATATCAATATGTTAGACTGCAGTACATGAAGTTCGTAACAATCTCAGCGAAAGACATACATAAGTAGTTTCGTAAACACTGAGCTACAACTTAAGCTTTGGGTAAGCACTGGTCTATACCTCATCGTCGTGTTTCTGGCCGAATGTCATTAACAGTTTGATTGATTATATACGTATGGGCCGTGACTGGTGAGTCGGGTCTGATTTCAGACCAACCTGTACATGTGAACAGTATCAACAGATCTATCCCTGAACTATATATCATTTAAACCATTCTGTGACAATATAGATCGAGAGGAGTGACCTCACCTATATCTATAACTATTGAATGAAACCAACATTAGAGAACTCATTAAGACCCCAAGTATCTAGACGAGGTTCATACACACATTGTTAGTCACATAAAACAATGACACGATATCATTTCTCGCATGTCACACGAACAATTGTTTTTAAACTATTGATAATTATAATCAAATTGCATAAACATGGTTTTTGCCGTAGATACTGATTAGACTGTGCCGATGCCCGTTAATCTGAATTATTAAATGTCTCAAGTCCAGAGTCGAGCCCCGGTAGCTCAGTCGGCTGTAACGTGGGCTGTATAATTAGGGGTTATGAGTTTGAGTACGCGCTTTACAAACATTCTTTCCGACGTTTGACAAAAGTCAGTATGACAGGCGTCATTCGTCTTCGACCAACGGGTTAACAGTGTATGTTGAAACTCATACAGTTATCAGTGTATGTTGAAAAGCAGACAAACAGACAGTTACTTAGGAAATAGTGTTGTGTCGTATGCGAAAATTACAAAACACATGGTAATGTGAACTAGCCGCCGTGGTATCACTG
>JASEVX010000008.1:65424240-65466442 GCA_031761405.1 Serripes groenlandicus
TCCATTCGCAGTAAATAATGCAATAACACTACCTCGGTATTATCATGGATAAGTGTATTGTTGTTGAAACAATTTGACTGTATACATGAATGTAACACATTTTACATCTTATTTGCATAAAAATATATGGACTTACCCTTATTGTTGAAAGTGCTACTTTTGATCCAAAAAAAGGTTATGCAAAATATTATATTATCCTTGTGTATGTTTATCCGAAAGACATTAATTAAACCTTAATTCAAAACACAGAGGAAAGGAATAAAGGAAGAGACCATTTATTCATGCCCTGTATGACCGCTCTCTGAACTTATTGAGCGAGAATCAGTTATATAATCGAGATAGTAACAGGAGACCTCATAACCGTTTATGATATCTGATAGTTTTACAACTTACTTACCCCTTTTCTCTAAACCGAAATTAGAAGCCGGCGAATTGGAACATATCCAAACAAAAATATGGGAATAATAAGTTTAACTGAATAAAGCGGGAAGCGTTGGCACAATGATTTTCAAGTGTTCTGCTTAATTTCTCCTAATACAGGGACAGTGTTATACACTGTCCCTGCCTAATAACATGAACGCAGATAAGTGGCGGAAAATGGTTTAAGAATAGCTGTAGAAAAGTGTGTGATATCTAGAATATTGAATTAATTTTCATGCTACAGGTTTGAGACATTGTGTAAAAGGGAGGAATAAGTCATTTTGAGTAATTTTTACATTTTCTAGAAAAGTTTTCAAAATTCACCCGCTTGCTTTGGGTCGTATTCTATCATGTAAAGGGTGAACACTGACAGTTCATTAATGAAAACGTTCGAAGCCTACCATTTCGAAGTGTTCCTCTGAGTTTATCAGTTTTCTGTGTAAATACATTATGATATTATAAAACGTTGTTTAAAGTGACTGGGTGACTAGTCTACAGTGTGATAATATTGAATGAAATCAAAAGTATTTGACATTGTACATATTGATAACAATCTAGTCCACAGTGGAATTACTTTTTGAACTCATTCATGAGGAAGGCGGACTCGGGCAAAAAGGCCTGTCGAAAGTAGTGCGATGCGAATGAAAGCCAATCAAATGAAGTAATCTCAAATCCTTCCGCGGTTGAGAGTGGTTGCAGCTATAACTTGGATTTTCGAAAGCAGGCATGCTATGAGCTTTCGGATCGCTTCGCGACCCTTCGCTCAAAAATGTAGAAGCTACCCCTCCCTGCCGTACGCCTTTCTGTATATTTACAGTACATGACGTCGCGCCGTTTACATGGATACGGCACGTTAATTTCTCATATGAATTAATTATGATCCTTAGGATTTTACCTTTTAGTCCTAATTGTGTTAGTTTAAAGTAAAAGCCTTTAAGCCACACAGAATCGAACGCGGCCATAAAATCGAGAAAGGCGACGTACACCCGACTTTTCTTTTCAGATATGTCGTATATGGTTTCTTGTAGATTGAAGGCTGCTGTCATGCAACTTAGATCTTTTTGGAAACCTTGCTGTTGTACGTTTGGGAACGGAGTGTTTCTAAACCGTAAGAATGTCTATATTCTGCCTAAGAGTAGCTTTTCGAATAGTTTACAAAAGCACGGGATCAACGATATAGGTCTATAACTAGAAGGGTTGTTTTTATCCTTTCCCTTTCCTTTGTAGATAGGAACTATAAGGCTTTCTCTCCAGTCTTCTGGAATCACCTCTTGGTCTAAAATACAATTAAATAAGTCCAATAAACTTTTATAAAGTGTTTTACCGCCGTGAATAATATGCTCATTAAGTATGTTATCATGTGATGGACTTTTCTCACGTTTTAAGTCCTTTGCGAGGGTCTCTACGTTTTCCCAATTAAATGGGGCAACCATTACCTTATAATCATAATCCGCGCTATTTTGTTAAATATTCATTTAAAGGATTCGCTTTAAATATTATAATAATAAAAACAAAAATGAAAATGATAATAATGCCAATAACAACTAACTATAATGATGATAATAATACTACATGTTGATGTTAAGAAATATGATTTATAAGCATTGATCGAACATAGCAAGCATTATAGTTAGTTGTTATTGGCATTATTATCATTTTCATTTTTGTTTTTATTATTATAATATTTAAAGCGAATCCTTTAAATGAATATTTAACAAAGTCAATATCAAACATCGGTTACAATGATCGAGCAACGTGTGCCGGGTCGACAGTGGACAGAATGCTACAAGGCCTTGTTATTCCAATGTGCAGCACTCTAACGCCAAAACGATTCGTGGTTGGACCGACCTCCCGAATTTACCCAGTACCTGGACGTGAGCACAGTTAAAGGCATCCTCAGTACCCTGGCTATTCATAAAATATATGATACCATGGGCAAATTGGCTACAAGAATATCGTACTCATGAATCATTTATGAGATGTATTCTTCATTGGCCGCATGACACAAACCTCATGCGATTCGAACATTTCAGTGTAGTTACGGAGAAAATCGTGATGCATGTTTACGAAGTTTCGCTAGCCAATTTGCCCAGGGTATCATATATTTTATGAATAACCTGGGTACTGAGGATGAGTTAAATGTAGAACACTGCGAATTGACTCAGCGGTTTCCGTTCGAGTTCGGCATTTATAAACACTTTAGAAGCTCGGATGCCCACGAACAATACCGACTTCGTTCTCATACGGAAATCGCCGAGCCCATTAAGGATCTTCCACATAGATTCAGCCTCTCAATCTATTTAATTTTTAATTTCAGAACAATCCTGAGAGGATGGAGAAGCTGTCGTTTTACGAAAATGTTGAAAAGAGAATTGGAGATGTGTTTGCCTCGTTAGGAAGATTGATATCCAGACACCCCTGGAAAATACTTCTTGTTACCATTCTTATCAACCTCGTACTGGGTCTTGGATTTATCAAATTCAAAATAATTATCGATGCTGAAAGCGTTTATCTACCTACAGGTAACAGATTCATCAATATATATCGCTCTTTATTCAATTTAAATTAACACATTTATAGTAGATCTACCCAGTCGGGTCGCGACGGTCATGGTGGAGTGTTCTTGGGCAAGGCAGATTTCCTAGCTTAGTACTGGTTGGTTTACCAGGTATCATGTATAAAGTTAACTTTCGCCGTGTTATAACTGAAATAATGTTGAAAACGGCGTAAAACGCCAATAAAACAAACACTATCATAGCCATTGCACGCATATATCATCATAAAGAGGTATTTGTCAGCTTAAACAAATATGATAAAAGGGGCTCATTTTATAATAAGAAAGAACGTGTCACGTAAAAGTGGAAACCCCCTTTCTAGCAACCCGTCGGAACAAAAGCCCGGCCGATTTCTACTGTCACTTTGCGCACAGGAACAAAATATTGTGAACAATTATATCTCATTAATTCAATACTTTTAATTAATTATACTTCTAGACGTTTTTAAAGAATTTCTAAATGTTTGCCTAGGTGTTTACAATTCGAGATGGGGGTTATATGTGTGAAACGGTTTATTCCACGCATTGATTTATTTAGTAATTAAAACGTCATAAACCTTTAGGGCATTCATCGAGTTACCAATAAATTGGCAGATACGACCTTTTATACTTTGATATTACTTGATTGATCGGATTTGAATTTAATACATTTTCAGTCACATCACGGCGGTTCAAGTACTTTCGTGTTTTCTAGCTTTTTCACACAAGTGCTGCGCAAAACAGCATTTCCAAGCAACTGACTGATTTTCCACACCATCTGACTTCAAGTCGCATATACAAAATGACATATATATGTTTCAATCTGACAACAAATAGCATACTAATGTTTTGATCTGACAACAAATGACATATTTAAGTTTCGATCTAACATCAAATGACATACTTATGTTTTGGTCTGACAACAATGACATACTTATGATTCGATCTGACACCAAATGACACCAAATGACATACTTATGATTTGAGCTTACGACAAAAGACATACTTATGTTTCGATCTGACACTAAATCACATACTTATGTTTCGCTCTAACAACAAATCACATACTTTCGATTTGTTCTGACACCAAATGACATACTTATGATTTGATTATACACCAAATGTTATACTTGCGTTTCGACTTGCAACAAATGTAATACATGTACTTATGTTTCGATTTTGTTAGCAAAAGTAATACTTATGATTTGATATAACAACACATGACATACTTATGTTTCGATCTGACACCAAATGCCATACTTATGTTTTGATCCGACACCATATGTCATACTTATGTTTCGATCTAACAACAAATGACATACTTATGGCCTGATCTTACAACAAATATTATATTTAGTTCCGATCTGACACCAAAAGACATACCTTGATCTGATTGTAAACCAAACAACATACTTATGTTCCGATCTGACGCCACCTGACATATGTTATGTTTCGATCTAACAACAAATCGCATATTTATGGCTTGATCTTACAACAAATGACATACTTATGTTTCGATCTTACAACATATCATAGAGTATGACACATTTTCTAAAATTCATTTATGCTTAACTGTGTTCTTAAGCTCGATTTATGTGGGCCACCTTCTATTGTACGTCGACCATATTTCCCCACCCCCTTTTCTGTCTGCGGTCCATCTTAATCTTAATTCTAAAAAAGGCTTCTATCTAACTTGATGTTTACAGGTTCACAAGCGAGACAAGACGAGAAAACGCTTGATGGCATGTTCCCGGATACCTCAAGATCGAACTTTCGAAGGCTGCAAATGAACGAGATAATGAAGTGGGCGGCAGTCCTTATTCGATCTAAAGACGGGAATTTATTAGAAGGAAACGTTTTGAATGAAATTGCGTCATTAAATGACGCCATTAGTCAAATTATAGCTGTAAAGGATGATGGAAAACAAATTGGGGTTTGTACAAGACGTTGTAATTTATTTGCTAGAACTTGACTCGGCTATGTGTGCACGAGGTAGGTATCTACTTACACTATACGGACTCGGTGACTTCCGTCCCAAGACGTAAGAAGTCGGTTATTGTTCATGCATATTTCATAAATATCCGTGTCCATTAAAAACTATAATACAAATATTGTTTTAGAAGTATAGATATATATAATCAGAAAATCGTTGTTCTGCTAAGAATGTACACAAAACAACACTATCCCATGCACGTTACATATATAGTACACAAAACAACACTATCCCATGCACGTTACATATATAGTACACAAAACAACACTATCCCATGCACGTTACATATATAGTACACAAAACAACATTATCCCATGCACGTTACATATATAGTACACAAAACAACACTATCCCATGCACGTTACATATATAGTACACAAAACAACACTATCCCATGCACGTTACATATATAGTACACAAAACAACACTATCCCATGCACGTTACATATATAGTACACAAAACAACATTATCCCATGCACGTTACATATATAGTACACAAAACAACATTATCGCATGGCACTAACACAAATAGTATACTAAACATGATTTCATGTCAATAACAAGTATATAACACCAAACAACATTATAACTAGGACGTAAAATTAATAATACAAAGCACAACATTAATACATGCAAGTAACATGTATAGTACACCAAACATCATGCAAGTAACATGTATAGTACACCACACAACATGCAAGTAACACGTATAGTACACCACACATCATGCAAGTAACATGTATAGTACACCAAACATCATGCAAGTAACATGTATAGTAAACCACACATCATGCAAGTAACATGTACGTATAGTACACCACACAACATGCAAGTAACATGTATAGTACACCACACAACATGCAAGTAACATGTATAGTGCATTACACAAAACGCACGTAACACGTATAGTGCACAACACAACATGCAAGTAACACGTATAGTACACCACACAACATGCAAGTAACATGTATAGTACATCACACAACATGCAAGTAACGCGTATAGAACACAACACAACATGCAAGTAACATGTATACAGTTAAAAACATCATGAAATTGACAATCTGAGCGGAACGTGATTGGATCGTGAGCGTGATTGGAACGAAGTTGGAACGCTTTATGAGCGGAACGGAATTTTGCGCTCTGAACGAAACAATCATAATGAACGAAACAATCCAATCACAGGAATGCTTCGCTCAATCTGAGCGGAACGGAAAAAAGCAATCACAATGTTATGATTGAATGAACGCTTTATGAGCGGAATGGAACGTGAGCGGAGCGGAACGTTACGGAACGGAGCGGAGCGTGAACGGTAGATTTGTCAATTTCAAGATGTTCTTACAGTTTAGAACATCATGTAATTGACAATCTGAGCGGAACGTGATTGGATCGTGAGCGTGATTGGAACGAAGTTGGAACGCTTTATGAGCGGAACGGAATTTTGCGCTCTGAACGAAACAATCATTATGAACGAAACAATCCAATCACATGAATGCTTCGCTCAATATGAGCGGAACGGAAAAAAGCAATCCCAATGTTATGATTGAGTGAACGCTTTATGAGCGGAATGGAAAGTGAGCGGAGCGGAACGGAAAAAAGCAATCCCAATGTTATGATTGAGTGAACGCTTTATGAGCGGAATGGAAAGTGAGCGGAGCGGAACGGAACGGAATACATAATCACATGTTTTTGTAACACTATTTATTGTTGTGTATTGACAAAGTACTGCAATATTCTATCACATGTTTGTGTAATACTAGTAAGTGTTGTGTATTGACAAAGTACTGCAATATTCTATCACATGTTTGTGTAACTCTATTTATAGTTGTGTATTGGCAAAGTACTGCAATGTTCTATCACATGTTTGTGTAATACTAGTAAGTGTTGTGTATTGACAAAGTACTGCAATGTTCTATAACATGTTTGTGTAAAACTATTTATAGTTGTGTATTGACAAAGTACTGCAATATTCTATCACATGTTTGTGTAACACTAGTCAGTGTTGTGTATTGACAAAGTACTGCAATGTTCTATCACATGTTTGTGTAACACTAGTAAGTGTTGTGTATTGACAAAGTACTGCAATGTTCTATCACATGTTTGTGTAACACTATTTATAGTTGTGTATTGACAAAGTATTGCAATGTTCTATCACATGTTTGTGTAACACTAGTAAGTGTTGTGTATTGACAAAGTACTGCAATGTTCTATCACATGTTTGTGTAACACTATTTATTAATGTGTATTGACAAAGTACTGCAATATTCTATCACATGTTGTGTATTGACAAAGTACTGCAATATTCTATCACATGTTTGTGTAACACTATTTATTGTTGTGTATTGACAAAGTACTGCAATGTTCTATCACATGTAGTGTATTGACATAGTACTGCAATGTTCTATCACATGTTTGTGTAACACTATTTATTGTTGTGTATTTACAAAGTACTGCAATATTCAATCACATGTTTGTGTAACACTAGTAAGTGTTGTGTATTGACAAAGTACTGCAATATTCTATCACATGTTTTTGTAACACTAGTAAGTGTTGTGTATTGACAAAGTACTGCAATGTTCTATCACATGTTTGTGTAACACTAGTAAGTGTTGTGTATTGACAAAGTACTGCAATATTATATCACATGTTTGTGTAGCTCTATTTATAGTTGTGTATTGACAAAGTACTGCAATATTCTATCACATGTTTGTGTAACACTAGTAAGTGTTGTGTATTGACAAAGTACTGCACTGTTCTATCATATGTTGTGTATTGATAAAGTACTGCAATATTCTATCACATGTTTGTGTATTGACAAAGTACTGCAATATTCTATCACATGTTTGTGTAACACTATTTATAGTTGTATATTGACAAAGTACTGCAATATTCTATCACATGTTTTTGTATTGACAAAGTACTGCAAAATTCTATCACATGTTTGTGTAACTCTATTTATAGTTGTGTATTGACAAAGCACTGCAATATTCTATCACATGTTTGTGTAACACTAGTAAGTGTTGTGTATTGACAAAGTACTGTAATATTCTATCACATGTTTGTGTAACACTAGTAAGTGTTGTGTATTGACAAAGAACTGTAATATTATATCACATGTTTGTCTATTGACAAAGTACTGCAATATTATATCACATGTTTGTGTTATACTATTTATAGCTGTGTATTGACAAAGCACTGCACTATTCTATAACAAGTATGTGTAACTCTATTTATTGTTGTGTTTCGACAAAACTCCTCCATGTTTGTACCTTTATCTTGTAGCTCCCAGATATATGTTCCATGGTGAACGACGAATGTTTCACAGAGGGCTCCGTATTTTGGTCGCCAGAATTTTTGGACGCAGTCGAACTGAAGAACGTCTCATTCCCTTGGTTTGAATCTTCGAAAGGCTTGACTAATTACAAACAATCTATTGGAGGTAATACGACGTCACTTGTTACAAATTGCGTAACATTTTCCGGGTACCTGGAGTACGGAATACAACATATATGAATGATAGAATCATTACAGGTCAACACATCAGCGGGGCTCCAGGAAAGCCAAGTATTGTTTATAACAAAACTGCATTGAACAGGGAGCATTCATCATGTCGATCTGGCTACTCTCCTTGGTGCTCAGTGTTGCGGGGTTATCATTACGACTGACTGACTCGTGTCGGGATAAATGGACCAGTAGTACTGGTACCCTACCCAGGAAATGCCCTCATATAACTGAAACATGTTGAAAGCGGCGTAAAGCACCAAACAATCGATTATTATCATATATAATTTCATGTCATGCAATCCTGTTGAATTCCTCTTTATATCACGTCGTAAAATCGTTTTGAAAAACCTCTTTATTTCACGTCATACAACCCTGTTGAATTACCTCTTTATTCCACATCATACAATCATGTTGAATTATCTTCTTCTCTTTTTTACGTCAAACAATCGTGATGATCAAGCTTTATTTCACGTCATACATATGCATTTAATTATCTCTTTATTTCACATCATACAATCGTGTTGAATAATATTTGTTCACGTCATAATATTGGGTTGAATAACCTCATTAATACAGGTTATACAAACGTGTTGAACTATCTCTGTATGTGGTTATTACAGGTTATACAAACGTGTTGAACTATCTCTGTATGTGGTGTGCGAGTTATCAATGAAGTGTGCGCTATATGATACGTCCCTATTTTCTAGGTATTGTGGACCATGACGACACTAACCTTTACGGCATGGAGTACATCAAGATAGAGTTCGTGTTTAGGACAGATGTCGATCTAACAGACGATATCATCACATGGGTAAACATTCATAATTCTTTCCTGCATGAAGACGCGTTTTGACATATTTGAAGAAGACGAGTAAAGAATTGCTCCTTCAGCAGCAAAAGTACACGGCATAAAAAAGCATGTGTTGCGTGATTTAATGAATAATGTCGAATTTAATAAAGGAAATGAAACGTTTTGATTGGTTCATAGTTAAGTTGGCGAGGGGGGGGGGGGGGGGGGGGGGGGGGGGGGGGGGGGGGGGGGGGAAAGGTACAGATCCCGTGTTTTCTTGTTTTCTTGTTCATTGAATTCAATTCAATTCATTCAATGCAGCATAGATTCAGCTCATAATACGCACTTACATTCGATGAATAATAATCATGTTAATAATTCTTTATCATAAAAACGTGGGACCAATGTCACAAAGAGAGAAAAACATGCAACCAGTCAGGGGCTCGAACCCTGGACCTCTCGATTTCAGAGCAGTACTACATTGTAACTGAGCTAAAAAGGGGATGTATCTATGCAATTGACGTCATTTACTTTTTGCTCTAAAACGTAAAGTTGATTGTAAATTACAACATAAAACTTTATTCTTTGATGTATATATATATATATATATATGTGTGTGTGTATGTGTATGCATGTATACTTGATAATGTGAGTAAAACTGTTTATGTATATATGTGTGTATGTAAATGTTTGTATGTTTATGTAGGTGTTAATGTATATGTATGTATATGTATACAACTATATGTTGTAGATAGGTATGTGTGTGTGTGTAAGTGTGTAACTATGTTGTCTCGCTTCCGACTACATAACAGAAATTACTACTTGGAGTTTGGCAACAAATGGATCATATATATTTGCCAGACTTTTTAGATGTGTCATTTGCCCAACGACTGAAATACATGTTGACAGATAAATACTTATTAAGAAATCTGCTATATATATACAAAATTGTTATTTAAAAAGATCTGAAATAGTTTACTCCATTTAATCATGTTTAATAACTATTCATAATATCATATTATCATTTATTATCATTTATTATCATTTAATTATCATTATTATCATTTATTATCATTTATTAACACTTCTTATTAGTACTTATATTGATTGATGTCTAGTGACTCATAAGCCATTTTTATGGCTGGGTAATACGCTCAATATGTACAATTATTACTAACAAATGTGAATGTTATACTGTTGTATTATTATATTGTATGTATAACTTGTATTACGTGTCACTTAAATAAAATATAAAAAACTACTACTACTATAAGATAAATTAATTTAATTTACAACAAGGTTTTCCAGTTAATAAATTGGTTAATTACATTTACCAGTTACCTACAATTCGTGAGAATAGCATAACAACTTGTTATCTGTTTCCATTGCTCAAAAGTTTGGACGCTTATACGGGGCACAGTTATTACTCGTTTATCTATTTACAATGTGGATAGTCTCTAAGGCTGGACGGTTACTCAGTTAACATGAATTACTCGTTTATATTTTTACCGTGTGGACAGTTTCTCAAGGCTGGACGGTTACTCAGTTAACATGAATTACTCGTTTATATTTTTACCGTGTGGACAGTTTCTCAAGGCTGGACGGTTACTCAGTTAACCTGAATTACTCGTTTATATTTGTACAGTGTGGATAAGGCTGGACGGTTACTCGGGAAACAGTTATTACTCGTGTATCTATTTTGAGTTTGGTGAGTTTCTCAAGGTTCTGGACGGTAACTCGGGAAACAGTTATTACTCGTGTATCTATTTTCAGTTTGGTGACTTTCTCAAGGTGCTGGACGGTTACTCGGGAAACAGTTATTACTCGTGTATCTATTTTCAGTTTGGTGAGTTTCTCAAGGTGCTGGACGGTTACTCGGGAAACAGTTATTACTCGTGTATCTATTTTCAGTGTGGTGAGTTTCTCAAGATGCTGGACGGTTACTCGGGAACCGGTTATTACTCGTGTATCTATTTTCAGTGTGGTGAGTTTCTCAAAGTGCTGGACGGTTACTCGGGAAACAGTTATTACTCGTGTATCTATTTTCAGTTTGGTGAGTTTCTCAAGGTTCTGGACGGTAACTCGGGAAACAGTTATTACTCGTGTATCTATTTTCAGTGTGGTGAGTTTCTCAAGGTGCTGGACGGTTACTCGGGAAACAGTTATTACTCGTGTATCTATTTTCAGTTTGGTGACTTTCTCAAGGTGCTGGACGGTTACTCGGGAAACAGTTATTACTCGTGTATCTATTTTCAGTTTGGTGAGTTTCTCAAGGTGCTGGACGGTTACTCGGGAAACAGTTATTACTCGTGTATCTATTTTCAGTTTGGTGAGTTTCTCAAGGTGCTGGACGGTTACTCGGGAAACAGTTATTACTCGTGTATCTATTTTCAGTGTGGTGAGTTTCTCAAGGTGCTGGACGGTTACTCGGGAAACAGTTATTACTCGTGTATCTATTTTCAGTTTGGTGAGTTTCTCAAGGTGCTGGACGGTTACTCGGGAAACAGTTATTACTCGTGTACCTATTTTCAGTTTGGTGACTTTCTCAAGGTGCTGGACGGTTACTCGGGAAACAGTTATTACTCGTGTATCTATTTTCAGTTTGGTGAGTTTCTCAAGGTGCTGGACGGTTACTCGGGAAACAGTTATTACTCGTGTATCTATTTTCAGTTTGGTGACTTTCTCAAGGTGCTGGACGGTTACTCGGGAAACAGTTATTACTCGTGTATCTATTTTCAGTGTGGTGAGTTTCTCAAGGTGCTGGACGGTAACTCGGGAAACAGTTATTACTCGTGTATCTATTTTCAGTGTGGTGAGTTTCTCAAGGTTCTGGACGGTTACTCGGGAAACAGTTATTACTCGTGTATCTATTTTCAGTGTGGTGAGTTTGTCAAGGTTCTGGACGGTTACTCGGGAAACAGTTATTACTCGTGTATCTATTTTCAGTGTGGTGAGTTTCTCAAGGTGCTGGACGGTTACTCGGGAAACAGTTATTACTCGTGTATCTATTTTCAGTGTGGTGAGTTTCTCAAGGTGCTGGACGGTTACTCGGGAAACAGTTATTACTCGTGTATCTATTTTCAGTTTGGTGAGTTTCTCAAGGTGCTGGACGGTTACTCGGGAAACAGTTATTACTCGTGTACCTATTTTCAGTTTGGTGACTTTCTCAAGGTGCTGGACGGTTACTCGGGAAACAGTTATTACTCGTGTATCTATTTTCAGTTTGGTGAGTTTCTCAAGGTGCTGGACGGTTACTCGGGAAACAGTTATTACTCGTGTATCTATTTTCAGTGTGGTGAGTTTCTCAAGGTGCTGGACGGTTACTCGGGAAACAGTTATTACTCGTGTATCTATTTTCAGTTTGGTGAGTTTCTCAAGGTGCTGGACGGTTACTCGGGAAACAGTTATTACTCGTGTACCTATTTTCAGTTTGGTGACTTTCTCAAGGTGCTGGACGGTTACTCGGGAAACAGTTATTACTCGTGTATCTATTTTCAGTTTGGTGAGTTTCTCAAGGTGCTGGACGGTTACTCGGGAAACAGTTATTACTCGTGTATCTATTTTCAGTTTGGTGACTTTCTCAAGGTGCTGGACGGTTACTCGGGAAACAGTTATTACTCGTGTATCTATTTTCAGTGTGGTGAGTTTCTCAAGGTGCTGGACGGTAACTCGGGAAACAGTTATTACTCGTGTATCTATTTTCAGTGTGGTGAGTTTCTCAAGGTTCTGGACGGTTACTCGGGAAACAGTTATTACTCGTGTATCTATTTTCAGTGTGGTGAGTTTCTCAAGGTTCTGGACGGTTACTCGGGAAACAGTTATTACTCGTGTATCTATTTTCAGTGTGGTGAGTTTCTCAAGGTGCTGGACGGTTACTCGGGAAACAGTTATTACTCGTGTATCTATTTTCAGTGTGGTGAGTTTCTCAAGGTTCTGGACGGTTACTCGGGAAACAGTTATTACTCGTGTATCTATTTTCAGTGTGGTGAGTTTCTCAAGGTTCTGGACGGTTACTCGGGAAACAGTACTGAATTAATATATGCTCATTACGACTCATTGGATGAAGAACTGAATAAAAACGTGATAGGAGACCTCGATCTGTTCGTCATAACTGTCTCTGTGATGGTTGTGTATTCCATTCTAGCCACTGTTTCTTCAAGGTAAATCCAATCATTTACACGTTTGTTATGCCACTTTCACCAATTAACTCGCACCACTACAATATAAAATAAATACAAGTACAAATGCTGAGTTCAGTAATTGAGGTCTCAGGCCCATTATACACAAAAAACATGAACATAATTCATTCATTTGAGTGACATCGTATTTAGTAGAAACCTGTACATAATGCATTCATTTGAGTGACATCGTATTTAGTAGAAACCTATACATAATTCATTCATTTGAGTGACATCGTATTTAGTAGAAACCTGTACTTAATTCATTCATTTGAGTGACATCATATTTAGTAGAAACCTGTACATAATTCATTCATTTGAGTGACATCGTATTTAGTAGAAACCTGTACATATTTCATTCATTTGAGTGACATCGTATTTAGTAGAAACCTGTACATATTTCATTTATTTGAGTGACATCGTATTTAGTAGAAACCTGTACATAATTCATTCATTTGAGTGACATCGTATTTAGTAGAAACCTGTACATAATTCATTTATATGAGTGACATCGTATTTAGTAGAAACCTGTACATAATTCATTCATTTGAGTTACATCGTATTTTGTAGAAACCTGTACATAATTCATTCATTTGAGTGACATCGTATTTAGTAGAAACCTGTACATAATTCATTCATTTGAGTGACATCGTATTTAGTAGAAACCTGTACTTAATTCATTCATTTGAGTGACATCGTATTTAGTAGAAACCTGTTCATAATTCATTCATTTGAGTGACATCGTATTTAGTAGAAACCTGTTCATAATTCATTCATTTGAGTGACATCGTATTTAGTAGAGACCTGTACATAATTAATTCATTTGAGTGACATCGTATTTACTAGAAACCTGTACATAATTCATTCATTTGAGTGACATCGTATTTAGTAGAAACCTGTACATAATTCATTCATTTGAGTGACATCGTATTTAGTAGAAACCTGTACATAATTCTTTTCATTTGAGTGACATCGTATTTAGTAGAAACCTGTACATAATTCATTCATTTGAGTGACATCGTATTTAGTAGAAACCTATACATAATTCATTCATTTGAGTGACATCGTATTTAGTAGAAACCTGTACATAATTCATTCATTTGAGTGACATCGTATTTAATAGAAACCTGTACATAATTCATTCATTTGAGTGACATCGTATTTAGTAGAAACCTGTACATAATTCATTCATTTGAGTGACATCGTATTTAGTAGAAACCTGTACATAATTCATTTCATTTGAATGACATCGTATTTAGTAGAAACCTGTACATAATTCATTCATTTGAGTGACATCGTATTTAGTAGAAACCTGTACATAATTCATTCATTTGAGTGACATCGTATTTAGTAGAAACCTGTACATAATTCATTCATTTGAGTGACATCGTATTTAGTAGAAACCTGTACATAATTCATTCATTTGAGTGACATCGTATTTAGTAGAAACCTGTACATAATTCATTTCATTTGAGTGACATCGTATTTAGTAGAAACCTGTACATAATTCATTCATTTGAGTGACATCGTATTTAGTAGAAACCTGTACATAATTCATTCATTTGAGTGACATCGTATTTAGTAGAAACCTGTACATAATTCATTTCATTTGAGTGACATTGTATTCACATGTAGTAGAAACCTGTGCATCTAAAAAGTGTCTTTGTGATTTTAAATGCCCCAATAAGATGTTATATTAGTGATGTGACATATGTAGGTCTACTACACCCACTCGTAATGTCATGAATCACTATTGTAGTTGGGAATAAATTCGTCCATTCTTCTTTGAAATATAAAATCCGAAGTTTGTAAATTGGACATACTAACACAAAGTAAATTCATCTTAGGTGATGGATCCCGATATGTCACTGATAGGAATGTAATAACAGGTTTTATCCTTTTGATTTTTCCGTCGATAATCATTCAATATACTTTTTCATTATATCGTGTTTTTCAGACTTACTGATAATGTGGGCCAGCGTGTATTGCTCGGGACCTGTGGTTGGATTGCCACGTTACTATCAATATGGTCGGGAATTGGTCTGTGTTTACTGATTGGTGTAGAATTTGTTAGCATAGTAGGCGTTGTACCGTTTCTGGTATCCGGTATGTATGCTGGTTCCGGTAAAACATCCCGAATGGGCTCGGCATTTTCCGTATAAGGTCGTTAGACATCGGTGTTATTCTTAGTTAATCGGTCATATCTTGTAACTATTACCACGAACAATACCGATCACTCACTATTTCGGACGGAAAGTGACGAGGCTATGTACTGTTGATAACCTCTTATGAAAGTCGTCAATGCGAGTCGGGATGTTCTACCACGAGACTATGTCGTAATGAGCATTTTAATTAAATAAGAGGACCATTAAAACTGTTAAATGATAGCATAAGATAGTATATCTTATATACTATAAATTATTATATATACGCATTGAATTAATCTTTGAGATGTCACATTTTGATCTTTTAAAAGAAATGTCACCTACGGAATCCTGTCGAGTACATCATTTTCCATTCAAGAAATAAACGCCAGATTTGTTTGATACTTTTTTGCATCGTTTACGGACTGGACTGAGTGTCTTTACGAGCTTCGACTTGTTTTTGATTCAGTCTTCACATGAAAATTTAGAAGCATTTCTGCCATATTTAGCAAAGGTAAATTGAACAAAAAACAACGAGTATACAAGGAAAAGTGAAATATTTAAAATTCACATTTGATTTCGATTCAAAAGTTAAATCCATATTTATTGAAAAGAGAAACAAATCTATTAGCTTAACTTGGGATCTATGTGTCAGCTTCCTGTGTCAACAACGTAGCACATTCTAGGCAGCAAATATGGTAAAAAGAATCAAGTAAGTCGCATCTAGCATCCATACAGTCTCAGTTTATCATTCATCGTCCGCACATACGTTTAAATACATAAATGCACTTTCTGACTTTCTAACGAAATCGTGTTGGGTAGCCCCATGTGTTTTATAAGTGATAACACTCATTGTAACAATATACACACCAGAGAATGAAATATAGGCAATCACTTATCATTTAACGTTCGTCCACTTTGCAGGTATCGGTGTAGACGATATGTTTATACTGTTATCCGGTCTTTCCGGTGCTCAAACACAAAACACCATCTCCGACAAGTTGGCGGAAACCATGCGTGTGTCCGGTGTAGGCATAACAATCACTACATTGACAGATTTACTCGCTTTTGGGTGTGGGGCGGCATCGACTTTCATCAGCGTGAGGAATTTCTGCATTTATACAGGTACATTTTATCATAAGCTTTATTTTGTAACAATAACGACTTTGGGCTGGATATTCCAATCGGTGTCTCTACTTTCTGGTCTGTATTAAATGAAAATCTAGCTCACTACTATTTATTTTCTCATATACAAATAACTAAAGCTACTTCAATTGCTCGAAAATGTTGAGCTCAACGTCATTTGTAACGATATTTCAGTTAAACAACGGCGGTCAATTCAAATAGCGTTTGTTCCTGGCCACGCCTGTACGGCGGTCAATTCAAATAGCGTGTGTTCCTGGCCACGCCTGCACGGCGGTCAATTCAAATAGCGTGTGTTCCTGGCTACGCCTGTACGGCGGTCAATTAAAGTAGCGTGTGTTCCTGGCCACGCCTGTACGGTGGTCAATTGAAATAGCGTGTGTTCCTGGCCACGCCTGTACGGTGGTCAATTCAAGTAGCGTGTGTTACTGGCCACGCCGGTACGGTGGTCAATTGAAATAGCGTGTGTTCCTGGCCACGCATGTACGGCGGTCAATTCAAATAGCGTGTGTTCCTGGTCACGCCTGTACGGCGGTCAAGTCAAATAGCGTGTGTTCCTGGCCACGCCTGTACGGTGGTCAATTAAAATAGCGTGTGTTCCTGGCCACGCCTGTACGGCGGTCAATTAACATAGCGTGTGTTCCAGACCAGGCCTGTACGGCGGTCAATTAAAGTAGCGTGTGTTCCTGGCCAGGCCTTTACGGCGGTCAACTAAAATAGCGTGTGTTCCTGGCCAGGCCTGTACGGTGGTCAATAAAAATAGTGTGTGTTCCTGGCCAGGTCTGTACGGCGGTCAATTAAAGTAGCGTGTGTTCCTGGCCAGGCCTTTACGGCGGTCAACTAAAATAGCGTGTGTTCCTGGCCAGGCCTGTACGGTGGTCAATTTAAATAGCGTGTGTTCCTGGCCACGCCTGTACGGCGGTCAATTAAAGTAGCGTGTGTTCCAGGCCACGCCTGTACGGCGGTCAATTAAAATAGCGTGTGTTCCTGGCCACGCCTGTACGGTGGTCAATTAAGATAGCGTGTGTTCCTGGCCACGCCTGTACGGTGGTCAATTAAAATAGCGTGTGTTCCTGGCCAGGCCTGTACGGTGGTCAATTACAATAGCGTGTGTTCCTGGCCACGCCTGTACTTAACACAACATTCTTTCAATGTAATTCCACATAACTTATTTAGCATTTGGAAGATAAATGACGCTAGTCAAAATGCCTTTTTTTCAACACTCGAAATATTAAATAGTCGAGCCGGGTTCGTACTCACAACCGCTGGATTGATAGCCCTCGTCAGAAACGGCTATCATCATTCGACGGAAATTCTTAAAATGAATGTAAATGCTAGACATATTTAACATTTCAGGAGTATGTGTGACTTTCTGTTATATCAATAACATTACCATATTTGGAGCGTGCATTGCAATCAACGAACGACGAATAGAAGAAGGTAAACACTGGTTTACATGGCGAACAATTGAAACAAAAGAAGAAGCTATTAAAGACGGCCGTAAGAAGCCCTATATACTTTGCTGTACTGGTAGACAGCCAACATCACGCCGTGAGGCGGAAAGTCTTCTGGACAAGTTACCAAGATGGATTCTGCCTAAAATAGTTCTTTTTAAACCGTTCAAACTACTCATTTGTTTCCTGTTTGTAGCGTATTTGGGCGGTGCAGTATATGGCCTGATCCATATGAAACAAGGAGTTCGATTTTCAGAACTGCCAAGCGATACGTCGTACTACTACAAATATGCTAAAACTGAAGAAGATTTTTTCCCACGACAAACACCCGTTTCATTTGTGATTACACAACCCTATGATTATTCTAGTCAAGAGGTTCAAAATAAAATTGAGGCATTTATGACAAAAGTAAAGAACGACGAACTTTTTGAGGATGACTTTGAATCCAATTGGCTGACTATTTATAAACAAACGCCGTTTTACTTAGATACAAACGAAGAAACTTTTATATTTGGATTAGAATTATTTCTCAGCCATCCACGCGCCTCGTCGTTTATAAATGACGTGGTGCTAAATGAATCAAAAACTAAAATAATTTCTTGCCGTTTCTACGGTCGGTCAAGGCGTCTAGCTGATAGTCAAGAAGAGGGTGATGTTATGCTTCGAGCCCGCGAACTGGTAGCTGACTTTGAGCTGGAATCGTTCGCGTTTTACCCGACTTTCATTCTATATGAACAGTATGTGTCTGTGTTATACCAAACATTACAAACAATCTTTATAGCGCTTGCAGTTGTACTAGGAGTTACATTTTTCTTCATGCCGCATCCAGTACTAATTTTGTTCTGTACCCTCGCTGTCGGCATGATAATGGTTGGTGTTCTGGGGTACATGTACTACATTGACGTGGCGCTCAGTGCCATTACGATGGTCCAGATCATAATGGGTATTGGTTTCTCCGTGGACTTTACCGCTCATATCTGTCACGGATACATGGCATCAACAGGCAAGACAAGGGATATACGTGTCAGAGGGGCTATTGATAAGACGGGGGCACCCATAACGCATGGGGCGATATCTTCACTGTTAGGTATTGCTGTGTTAGGTGCCGCTCAGTCGTATATATTTAGGACATTCGCGTCTGTACTGGCCTTTGTACTAGGGTTTGGTTGGGCGCATGCTGTACTCCTGCTACCCGTGATTCTATCCTGGATCGGTCCTGGAACCTTTGAACCAGAGAAACCCAACACAATGAAGAATCACAGACGTAATAAACGTCGACGAAAAACAAATTACACTAATGATAAAAGATATCCTCCAAATCCACCCATTATCCATGATGGGTATTACGGGTATCTGAGTCTTTATAGACCACATACATATCTAGGCAATGCTGTTGGTTATAGAAATCCAAGTAGTAATATCACAATGCCGAACGGGACGCCATCGTATGAAAGTTCATATTATGGAAAAGATAAAAGTTTATACAATTTCGATCAGAAAGCATCCGTATTTAAGCTTTATCCGAATATGTTAGACGGTTCCTATAGCTGGGAACCTACTCCTGAAGATGGAGAATCGTTGAAGAAATTCCATGGTGTTTAGACAATCAAAACGA
The DNA here is from genome assembly GCA_031761405.1 of Serripes groenlandicus. Lineage (NCBI taxonomy): Eukaryota > Metazoa > Mollusca > Bivalvia > Cardiida > Cardiidae > Serripes > Serripes groenlandicus. Next base: position 65,444,016 of record JASEVX010000008.1, read on the forward strand.
AATAAGTTAAACTTGAAGAAACCAATAAGAAATGCGTATGATACAAGCAATTGATAAAACCTTGCTTAACATCTAAGCTGTCCCTAGACAAGTATATCACATTGAAACAATCAATAAATAACTCGACAGTATTAAAAACAACTAGAAGAAACTACACGATATTCAAGCAATCAATAGGTTACTACACGATATTTAAGCAATCAATAGGTTACTACACGATATTCAAGCAATCAATAGCTTACTACACGATATTCAAACAATCAATAGGTTCCTACACGATATTCAAGCAATCAATAGGTTATTCAACCAATCAATAGGTTATTCAAGCAATCAGTAGGTTATTCAAGCAATTAATAGGTTACTACATAACTATTAAGCAATAAATAATTAACTACACGATTTTCAAGCAATCAATAAGTAACTACATTTTATGCAAGCAACCAAATATTAATAACATGATATTCAAGCAACTCATAAGAAACTACATGATAAGCAAACCAACCAATAAGTAACTTCACACTAGTAAAGCAATAAATAAGTAACTTTATGATATGCAATCAATCAATAAGGAATTACACGTTATTCAAGGGTGCTTAACACCGTTTTTAACAATTTTTCAATCTTATCACGGCGGCCAGTTTATCTACTTATGTGTTTCTTAGCTTTCTCAAACCAGTACTCCACACAGCATACATTCCAAGCAACTGGCTGTCTTTCCACATAGACTGTTATCCGATTGATGGAATACGAATGACGCTTGTGACATTGACTTTTGGCGAATAACCAACAATTGGCTAGTCCTCTTTTGATTGTATCATTTGTTAAACAGACTTGCGGGACATTTACTGATAAGATGGTGAATAGCCAACAATTGGTAATTGTATCATTTGTTAAACAGACTTGCGGGATGTTTGTTGATAAGATGGCGAATAGCCAACAATTGGCTAGTCCTCTTTTGATGTTATCATTTGCTAAACAGACTTGCGGGATGTTTGATGATAAGATGGTGAATAGCAAAGACCGGTTGCACGTGGTGTCGCTCACTTGATCAAATTGGTTTGTTTTTGTTTACGTGTTAACGCTTTCATGCCTAAAAGGTAATCAACGGAACATAAGGTGATAACATTGGAAAACTTTTGCGTAGGACAGATAGACACATCATTTATCTGTTTAGTTGAACATGGCGAAAATACTACTTTTCATGGTATGAGTAAAACCATCTGATACCAAAATATAAAAATACAAACTATATTTAATAATCAAATGAATATTTCTTTTTGAGCTGAACGTTAGTTCTTATAGTAGTGAATTATTCTAACATTTAACACATTTTCATAAACGATGAAAGAACTGCTGTTTGACGTTAAACGCATTAAGTTATGTCTATGTAGGGGTGCTTACACAGTTCTCAAATTAAATGTTAAAGTAGAGAAGAATTTTACATTTGTTTTATGGAAGCGGGTACGCTTTCCGTTCGATGTGTACATTCGAAATAGATTTGACCCGGTGTTGAGTCTTGTAATTTAGAGGATGTTGCACATACTCAGGAGACCACTTAAAATACAGAGCGCTTTAACGTTTGACTGCAGATGAAAATCAGTAGCTTCCAGTCATCAAATATCGAAACAATTTGTTCATTCCGGTTGAATGTTATACTGGTCGAGGTCTATATTGTTAATGGTACTCCATACACGCAGGGAGGCACTTTCGAGTATACACTGGTTTTAACTCTTTCGCTGCCAAAGGCAATTCAAAGGCTTTTGCAAACAATGCACATTTCAGGTGATACAGCTCGTAACGAGCTGTCTCACCTGAAATCTGCATTGTTTGCCACTTATGCATTACGTTTTGCCAAATTGCCTGTTGGTCAAAACATGGAGTGGTCCAACTTTGAATATAAAAGAGTCGACTTAATATAATTCGACAGTGAAAGGGTTAAGGTATTGTTGTTGTAGTTCATAACATATCAACAAACCGCTTCTAACAATGTGGGGACTAAACCACTCGCCACTCCCTCCCGCTTAACATCATGTATATGGTCATGAACTTTGTTTGGGCTACACGTTTAGTCAGGAGGTGCTCGTAGGTATATATGCCATATAGTCAGACGATAAAAACCTACACTTTTAGTCAGAAGATGCAAGTTAGATGAAATCAGACTAGGAAAACATCCGAAAGTCAATACGCAATTTTCTTTTTTAGCTTGCAACTTTATGTGCTCGTCGCCATACGAAATCGAACATTGAGGCTTTTGCTTCGAGTACTTCCAGTGCTATCGGAGTAAAGTATCACTGCTTTTAAGATGGCGCCCGCTCATAGTTATTGTAGATTACCGTTACTTTGATTGATACTTCATTCTACGTACATGTTTTCTCCAAAGGACTATTTTCGTTTACCCCTGAAAATGGCCTTGTAAATTTCGAGATTTGAGCCGTCTCGTGAGAAAACCAACATGGTGAACTCTGCGTTATGTATCGACCCGAAACAGCCTAAGCATGCCGCGCAGGCTAACCCGGACAGACGCTTTTCGCCTCCTGTGGAGTTTCTGTTTCAGGAATCATTACTCTATACCTATATCCACCTGATACGGAATTTGAAGGCCCGGAATAGCCTGCGCGGACTGCGCAGCCTGATCTGGGTCGATACATTACGCAGTGGTCATTATGTTGGTTTTCTCGTGGAACGGCTCATTTGAATGTACATGTACTAAGATTTCCTCATGCTTGAGGAAGACACATTCGGGCTGTTAGATTTTATAAAATGTATGCACCCAAACCCTCCACTATAACTATTAACGAACTACCGAATCTAACTAGTTCAATGATGGAATGAAGGAATAATGTACTAAGCTGTCCGCGGTCAATTTATGTTTTCAACAGATTGTCGATATTGTTCCCAATATCGGTTTGTTTTGAAAAGGGAGGCAACCGAAATGACGTGTTTGAATTTAATTTAATTGAATTACCTCCCTTTACCCTATAATAATGCTAGCATGACTATGAAAATAGCAGGAGCGCGGTGGAGAACTGGTAGAGCCACCTCCTCGAGTGCGGGAGGTCGCGATTTCGATCCCGGTCATATCAGCTACTTTAAAAGCGATCGTGATGATTTTCTCTCCTTTGCGCTCAGCATTACGACTGACTCGATGGTGTCAGGATGAATGGACCAGTAGTACTGGTAACTTACGCATACGTTCAAACAAAGCGAATTACAGTGTTCGTCATTCAATTTCATTTGTACTGTCTTTTTTAAAGCTCAACTTTTGTCATTAATATAAGCTTTTTATAAAATGCCTTTGACCTTCCAGGAATTGGTTGTTCGTTTATTGTACAAACCATTATAGATAGATAGACAAAACTGCACTTAATGTCGACATTTACATATGCAAATTTAAAGCAAAACGTTCTAACTCTTCGTTCTATCGTTGGTGTTTATTTAACTTGTACGTTGTATTTGTGGAGTAACATTTTTGTTTAAACCCGATTTTTAAATCTATTTCTTTTATGTCTCACTTATTCAGTCTAGTAATTAAAAAGTAATCAAAAAGTCATGTGTTTTAGGGTCATATCACATTTGTATCGCTGCAGGCGAACCCAAATGGGAGATGGTAGTTACACCTGCGACATTAGAGATGAAGATGTTTATCGTCTAGTTCTTTTATTAGGCAAATATGACAAGTATTAATAGAGTGTATTAAATCAAAATGTGAAAATAAACACAGAGGAATTTAAATGTGTCAACCATCTTTCATTGACGCTTTTATGTTGTCTGATTGAATCTTCTTTCTTATGTAATAACTGTTGTACATGTAATAACTGTTGTACATGTACTAACTGTTGTACATGTAATAACTGTTGTACATGTAATAAGTGTTGTACATGTAATAAGTGTTGTACATGTAATAACTGTTGTACATGTAATAACTGTTGTATATGTACTAACTGTTGTACATGATGTTGTTTATTGATACTTTCTGATGTAATACATGTTGTACATGAAGTTGTTTATTGATGTAATTACTGTTGTACATGTAATAACTGTTGTACATGTAATAACTGTTGTTTATTGATACTTTCTGATGTAATAACTGTTGTACATGTAATAACTGTTGTACATGAAGTTGTTTATAGCTATAATAACTGTTGTACATGTAATAACTATTGTACATGTAATAACTGTTGTACATGTAACAACTGTTGTACATGAAGTTGTTTATTGATGTAATAACTGTTGTACATGTAATAACTGCTGTACATGTACTAACTGTTGTCCATGTTATAACTGTTGTACATGTAATAACTGTTGTACATGTAATTACTATGGTACATGAAGTTATTTATTGATATTATACATGTACAAACTTTCTGATGTAATAACTGTTGTACATGAAGTTGTTTATTGATATTATATATGTACAAACTCTCTGATGTAATAACTGTTGTACATGAAGTTGTTTATTTATGTAATAACTGCTGTACATGTTATAACTGTTGTACATGAAATAACTGTTGTACATATACTAACTATTGTACATGAAGTTGTTTATTGATATTATACATGTACAAACTTTCTGATGTAATAACTGTTGTACATGAAGTTGATTATTGATACTTTCTGATGTAATAACTGTTGTACATGAAGATGTTTATTGATACTTTCTAATGTAATAACTGTTGTACATGAAGATGTTTATTGATACTTTCTTATGTACTAACTGTTATACATGAAGTTGTTTATTGACACTTTCTGATGTAATAACTGTTGTAAATGAAGTTGTTTATTGATGTAATAACTGTTGTACATGAAGTTGTTTATTGATGTTATCATACATAAAGTTGTTTATTGATGTAATAACTGTTGTACGTGAAGTTGTTTATTGATACTTTCGGGTGTAATAACTGTTGTACATGAAGTTGTTTATTGATGTATTAACTGTTGTACATGAAGTTGCTTATTAATGCAATAACTGTTATACAGAAAGTGGTTTATTGATGTAATAACTGTTGTACATGAAGTTATTTATTGATGTAATAACTGTTGTACATGAAGTTATTTTTTGATGTACTACAGTAACTGTTGTACATATAAGTGTTTATTGATGTAATAACTACTGTACATTGAAGTTGTTTATTGATGTACTAACTGTTGTACATGCAGTTGTTTATTGATGTACTAACTGTTGTACATGACGTTGTTTATTGATGTACTAACTGTTGTACATGACGTTGTTTATTGATATTATACGTACAAACGTTGCCACCAGTGTAGGTAAATAGTGGCGTAGTATCCGAACGCGTGTCAGGTTGCTGTTTTCATCCAAAATGGTGGAAGACAACACATACATGGGTTACAATGTACACATACATGGGTTACAATGTACACATACATGGGTTACAATCTACACATACATGAGTTACAATATAAACATACATGAGTTACAATCTATACATACATGAGTTACAATCTACACATACATGAGTTACAATCTATACATACATGAGTTACAATCTACACATACATGAGTTACGATAAACACATACATGGGTTACGATATACACATACATGGGTTACAATCTACACATACATGAGTTACAATATACACATACATGAGTTACAATATATACATACATGAGTTACAATCTATACACACACATGAGTTACAATCTATACATACATGAGTTACAATCTACACTTACATGGGTTACAATCTACACATACATGAGTTACAATCTACACATACATGGGTTACAATCTACACATGCATGGGTTACAATATACACATGCATGGGTTACAATCTACACATACATGAGTTACAATCTACACATACATGGTTTACAATATACACATACATGAGATACAATCTATACATACTTGAGTTACAATCTACACATACATGAGTTACAATCTACACATATATGAGTTACAATCTGTACATACATGGGTTACAATCTACACATACATGAGTTACAATCTATACATACATGAGTTACAATATACACATACATGAGTTACAATCTATACATACATGGGTTACAATCTACACATACATGGGTTACAATTTCTGGTCTATTTTTGTGTAAACTTTGTTACAATATATTCTTGTATCTATATTCTGGAGTATGTTTATATGTCTGTATAATGTGATATTGCATAAAACAATACGGTATTATTTTAATACAGTGTGATTTGTTGATATAGTCCAATGAAATTGTATATTTAAACATCCACAGTGAATTCATTTAGAACTCGTAATGAATTGGACACCAGTCGTTTCACTGCACATCTTTATATTTTGATTTATTAAGATACTCCAGTGAATTGTTAATATGTAAAATTCATAGTGAATGCATATCCTTACATAGTCCTGTTATATTTGATCGTCTCCGTGGTGTTGTGGTTACATCGTCCACCTTGTGAGCCGGACACCAACGTTCGATCTCCGGTGGGGTCATACATGAACACAACTCTTAACATTGTACTAATGACTTCTCTCTGGGTTCCCGAGATAGCAGTTCGACTGCAGTTGATGTCAGGATACCTGTAGTACATGTACTAGTAAATGATACAGTACTAGTAAATGACACCTGTAGTACGGGTAAATGATACCTGTAGTACGGGTAAATGATACATGTAGTACTGGTAAATGATACCTGTAGTACTGGTGAATGATACCTGTAGTACTGGTAAATGATACCTGTAGTAATGGTGAATAATACATGTAGTACTGGTAAATGATACTTGTAGTACGGGTAAATGATACCTGTAGTACGGGTAAATGATACCTGTAGTACTGGTAAATGATACCTGTAGTACTGGTGAATGATACCTGTAGTACTGGTAAATGATACAGTACTGGTAAATGAAACCTGTAGTACTGGTGAATGATACCTGTAGTACTTGTAAATGATACCTGTAGTACTGGTAAATGATACCTGTAGTACTGGTAAATGATACCTGTAGTACTGGTAAATGATACCTGTAGTACTGGTAAATGATACCTGTAATACTGGTAAATGAAACCTGTAGTACGGGTATATGAAACATGTAGTACTGGTAAATGAAACATGTAGTACGGGTAAATGACACCTGTAGTACGGGTAAATGATATATGTAGTACGGGTAAATGATACCTGTAGTACGGGTAAATAATATATGTAGTACGGGTAAATGATACCTGTAGTACTGGTAAATGAAACATGTAGTACGGGTAAATGACACCTGTAGTACGGGTAAATGATACCTGTAGTACGGGTAAATGAAACCTGTAGAACTGGTAAATGATACCTGTAGTACTGGTGAATGATACCTGTAGTACTAATAAATGATACAGTACTGGTAAATGAAACCTGTAGTACTGGTGAATGATACAGTAATGGTAAATGAAACCTCTAGTACTGGTAAATGAAACATGTAGTACTGGTAAATGAAACCTGTAGTACGGGTAAATGATACCTGTAGTACGGGTAAATGATACCTGTAGTACTGGTAAATGATATCTTTAGAACTGGTAAATGATATCTGTAGTACTGGTAAATGATACCTGTAGTACTGGTAAATGATACATGTAGTACTGGTAAATGATACCTGTAGTACGAGTAAATGATACCTGTAGTACGTGTAAATGATACCTGTAGTACGGGTAAATGATACCTGTAGTACGTGTAAATGATACCTGTAGTACGTGTAAATGATACCTGTAGTACGGGTAAATGATACCTGTAGTACGTGTAAATGACACCTGAAGGACGGGTAAATGATACCTGTAGTACTGATAAATAATACCTGTAGTACTGGTAAATGATACCTGTAGTACGGGTAAATGATACCTGTGGTACGGGTAAATGATACCTGTAGTACTGGTAAATGATACCTGTAGTACTGGTAAATGATACCTGTAGTACGTGTAAATGAAACCTGTAGTACGGGTAAATGATACCTGTAGTACTGATAAATAATACCTGTAGTACTGGTAAATGATACCTGTAGTACGGGTAAATGATACCTGTAGTACTGGTAAATGATACCTGTAGTACGTGTAAATGATACCTGTAGTACGGGTGAATTATACCTGTAGTACGGGTAAATAATACCTGTAGTACGGGTAAATAATACCTGTATTACTGGTAAATGATACCTGTAGTACTGGTAAATGATACCTGTAGTACGGGTAAATGAAACCTGTAGTACGGGTAAATAATACCTGTAGTACTGATAAATAATACCTGTAGTACGGGTAAATAATACCTGTATTACTGGTAAATGATACCTGTAGTACTGGTAAATGATACCTGTAGTACAAGTAAATGATACCTGAGGTACTGGTAAATGATACCTGTAGTACTGGTAAATGATACCTGTAGTACTGGTAAATGATACCTGAAGTACTGGTAAATGATACCTGTAGTACGGGTAAATGATACCTGTAGTACGGGTAAATGATACCTGTAGTACGGGTAAGTGATACATGTAGTACGGGTAAATGATAACTGTAGTACTGGTAAATGATTCCTGTAGTACTGGTAAATGATACCTGTAGTACTGGTAAATGATACCTGTAGTACGGGTAAATGATACCTGTAGTACTGGTAAATGATACCTGTAGTACGGGTGAATTATACCTGTAGTACGGGTAAATAATACATGTAGTACGGGTAAATAATACCTGTATTACTGGTAAATGATACATGTAGTACTGGTAAATGATACCTGTAGTACGGGTAAATGAAACCTGTAGTACGGGTAAATGATACCTGTAGTATTGGAAAATGATACCTGTAGTACTGGTAAATGATACCTGTAGTACTGGTAAATGATACCTGTAGTACGGGTAAATGATACCTGTAGTACGGGTAAATGATACCTGTAGTACGGGTAAGTGATACCTTAAGTACGGGTAAGTGATACCTGTAGTACGGGTAAATGATAACTGTAGTACTGGTAAATGATTCCTGTAGTACTGGTACATGATACCTGTAGTACTGGTAAATGATACCTGTAGTACGGGTAAAGGATACCTGTAGTACTGGTAAATGATACCTGTAGTACGTGTAAATGATACCTGTAGTACGGGTGAATTATACCAGTAGTACGGGTAAATAATACCTGTAGTACGGGTAAATGATACCTGTATTACTGGTAAATGATACCTGTAGTACTGGTAAATGATACCTTTAGTACGGGTAAATGAAACCTGTAGTACGGGTAAATGATACCTGTAGTACGGGTAAATGATACCTGTAGTACTGGTAAATGACACCTGTAGTACTGGTAAATGATACCTGTAGTACTGGTAAATGATACCTGTAGTACTGGTAAATGATACCTGTAGTACGTGTAAATGATACCTGTAGTACTGGTAAATGATACCTGTAGTACTGGTAAATGATACCTTTAGTACTGGTAAATGATACTAGTAGTACGGGTAAATGATACCTGTAGTACGGGTAAATGATACCTGTAGTACTGGTAAATTATACCTGTAGTACGGGTAAGTGATACCTGTAGTACGAGTAAATGATACCTGTAGTACTGGTAAATGATAACTGTAGAACGTGCAAATGATACCTGTAGTACGTGTAAATGATACCTGTAGTACGTGTAAATGATACCTGTAGTACGTGTAAATGACACCTGTAGTACGGGTAAATGATACCTGTAGTACGTGTAAATGATACCTGTAGTACGGGTGAATTATACCTGTAGTACGGGTAAATAATACCTGTAGTACGGGTAAATAATACCTGTGTTACTGGTAAATGATACCTGTATTACTGGTAAATGATACCTGTAGTACGGGTAAATGAAACCTGTAGTACGGGTAAATGATACCTGTAGTACGGGTAAATGATACCTGTAGTACTGGTAAATGACACCTGTAGTACTGGTAAATGATACCTGTAGTACTGGTAAATGATACCTGTAGTACGGGTAAGTGATACCTGTAGTACGGGTAAATGATAACTGTAGTACTGGTAAATGATTCCTGTAGTACTGGTAAATGATACCTGTAGTACTGGTAAATGATACCTGTAGTACTGGTAAATGATACCTGTAGTACGGGTAAATGATACCTGTAGTACTGGTAAATGATTCCTGTAGTACGGGTAAATGATACCTGTAGTACTGATAAATGATTCCTGTAGTACTGGTGAATGATGCAATACTGGTAAATGATGCAGTACTGGTAAATGATGCAGTACTGGTAAATGATACCTGTAGTACTGGTAAATGATTCATGTAGTACTGGTGAATTATACCTGTAGTACGGGTAAATAATACCTGTAGTACGGGTAAATAATACCTGTAGTACGGGTAAATGATACCTGTAGTACGGGTAAATAATACCTGTAGTACGATAAATAATACCTGTAGTACGGGTAAATAATACCTGTAGTACGGGTAAATAATACCTGTGGTACGGGTAAATGATACCTGTAGTACGGGTAAATGATACCTTTAGTACTGGTAAATGATACCTGTAATACTGGTGAATGATACCAGTAGTACTGGTAAATGATACCTGTAGTACTGGTAAATGATACCTGTAGTATTGGAAAATGATACCTGTAGTACTGGTAAATGATACCTGTAGTACGGGTAAATGATACCTGTAGTACTGGTAAATGATACCTGTAGTATTGGAAAATGATTCCTGTAGTACTGGTAAATGATACCTGTAGTACGGGTAAATGATACCTGTAGTACTGGTAAATGATACCTGTAGTACTGGTAAATGATACCTGTAGTACTGGTAAATGACACCTGTAGTACTGATAAATGATACCTGTAGTACTGGTAAATGATACCTCTTGTACTGGTAAATTATTCAGAGAAAATGTCGTGATGCGATTGAAATACAGTTGAAATCGTGTTAAAAGACACTCAAAGGAACACAAACTGAAGTATTGGTTTGCAATTTGGACTTGTTTACTGGTACGCAATACGGATGAATATTTACTAATATGTCCATGCACAGCATGCAATCTCTCCTCTTTCAATAATGTTTTCAAAAGTCGCTTATTTCGAATGCGGCGGAATGCGTATGCATGTTGGTTGAATTGATTCATCGGGGGTTTTACGCCGCGTTTTCAGGTCATCTACCCGTATGTTTCTTTACTTTCCCACACCAGTACTCCACAAACAGTCACTCCAAGCAACTTGCTGCTTTTCAACATGCAGCGTAAATGTGGACGTCGAATGACACGTGTCACATTGACTTTTGTTAAACGCCGGATTAAATGTTTGCCGATATGGTGTTCAAAATCACAACCCCTTGATTGACAGCCTGCGGCGTAACCGAGGCTCTGCATGTTGAACAGGCTTAAATCGTATATGATATATGCATGAACAGGGCTTACATGTAGCAGAGTAAGTAATTGGCATGGCTGTATGAATGGACTTATAAACGAAATATTGACAGAACAAATACTAATCGCTTATAAAATTTTATTAACCCATTTCCAGATCACTTCTACTCGATATAAAAACAAAATCACCCATGAACTAATCTCTTTATCGCATAATAAAAACTTTGAGAAAAGTCTCTCACACACTAAAATGTAGTACGAAACTTGCACACTGTAATGAAATAAAGGGGTATAAACGTATCAACCAACACTAATATCCAATGAAATGATCAGTGTTATTAATTTGCCATCTTGCATCACGAACCTTTCTCACCGCCTCGGTAAATGACCAGGACATTTTATTTATAATTTAATTAAGTGATCATTGTTTTCATTCGAAAATATTGTTAATAGCATTTTCCATTTAAGGTAGAACTTCCCTAAAGACCTCCTTGGTTTCCGTATGTGGTCGTTAGTAAACGGTATTGTTAGATTACATGTCGGCCATGTCATCAAGCCAATGTCATCAAGCCAATGTCATCCAGCCAATGTCATTAAGCCAATGTCATCAAGTCCACGTACAATACCGATCTCTTACAAACTAAGACGAAAATATCGAAGCCTTTCCACTGTTAATAAATAGTGACGGAATTCGGAAATCATCGAGTCATTAATGGTCCGTATCTAAGGGTATATCAGGCACGGCCTGTATATCCTTACCGGTTTTCAGGGCAAGCGAAACACTGACGTATTCTGTACTATAGGCTCCGAAAACTGGCCACAGCGGTTTGCTTGTATCAATGTTTTTAAACCGGAAGAACAGCCGACGATTCTTAGCATCAACGATGTACCAATGCTTCGAATTCATGTCGACCAGAAAGCCAATCGTCGTACGCAAAGTAGTTCCCGGCGGAGCGTTTTCCGTCAATGGGTTGTGATACAGACGGACGCCATTATGAAACGTCATCAGACAAACGGTGCGACATAGGGGGCATCTGCGTGCGCATACGGTCCATGCGTGAGGGGAACCATCCACTGTGTAATTCTTATCGATTTCCGATTTCCTTGCAATGGCGACCTCGAAAATGAGGTCATTACGTAGTTGTCGCTTGATGAAGAAATATACAACAACCTCAAAATAGAATCTCCCCGTCTTACCGAACGGTTTCGTCCCAATAACGCCCCGATAGTTCTTTAAGGAAGTGCCGATGTTTGCCGTACGTCCCCGGATGTTCTTGAGGGTCCTTGTGTCGGGTGTTACCATGTTTTGTGGATGGCATGTAGTCGGCTCGTAGGTGAAATCAGGGCCTGAAAATAGTGTTAGAAATATTTCATATATAAAATGCAGGAATAGTTCTCTGATTGATCAAAGCAATTGTGACCAATTTCATTCGTCTTCAATAAATGGGCGTAACATAGTAGATTTGTTGCCAGTTTCCTGCTGGAAACCTTAAAGTAAAATAAATAAAACCAGATTTTCTGAGATTATGTCTTTAACCATTAAATCATTTAGCTTTCATTTTGGACACATCTGTTCTATTTATCGTTTATTTTGCATTAGTTATCACTTTTTAGCATTAGTTATCACTATTTAGCATTAGTGATCACTTTTTAGCATTATTTATATACTATTTAGCATTAGTTATCACTATTTAGCATTAGTTATCACTATTTAGCATTATTTATCATTACTTTAGACATTATGTGCGTGTTCTGTAAATACCAAACAGCCAAAGTTTAGGCGCTCGCTTACAAAGTGAGTAGTGTCAGTGTACATTCAACTGTGGAACAATAAAAACACAACGAGGTCAGTTTATTTTATAGTCCTATGCAGTCGGACCTTGTTATATTCATCCTGCGACAAGGACATATACTAAAACGTGCATCATAATTGTACTGAAGAAATTGCAGAGTTAGTATTTCTTTAGTTTGGAAATTTATAATATATAGGTTATCCCAAAATACACGTAAAAACAAGAGAATACTAACAAATGTTGTCCCCAAAACAATCGAAAAATTAAAAAAATGCTTGCAACTGATATCCATAAATAATTCGAAAAAAAATCAAAACAATACTTACAAATGATATTCCTAAAACACTCGGAAAATTCAAGAGAATTCTTGCAAATGATATCCATAAATGATTCAGAAAATTAAGAAATGCTTACTAATGCTATCAACAAAACCCTCGGAAAATTCAACAGAAAACACTCAGAAATGTCAAGAGACTACTTACAAATGATATGCATAAAACGCTCGTAATAATAAAGAGACTACTTACAACTGATATCCCAAAAACATTCGAAAAATTTAAGAGGAGAATACTTGCAGATGATATCAATAAAACACTCGGAAAGTTTAGGATAATTCTTACAACTGATATCTTCAAAACACTCGGAAAATCAATAAAATACTCACAATAAATATCTTCAAAACACTCGGAATAATCAAGAGGATACATACAAATGATATCCGAAAACATTTGGGAAATACAAATATTTACAAATAATTTCCACTTAACATTTGAAAACATCAAGAGAATGAATCATTGTTTTACGACACTTTCAGCATTGTTTCAGTTATAGTACGACGTTTCCTTGGTAAGTTTGTACCCAGTACTACTGGTCCATTTATCCTGACACCAGTTAGTCGTTATGCTAGCATCGCAACCCAGAGAGCCAAGGACGGCAGTCATTACTATCATTTTTAAAGATATCCCCAAATACTCGATAGGATCGAGTTTGATAATACTTACTAATGATATCCCCAAATACTCGATAGGATCGAGTTTGATAATACTTACTAATGATATCCCCAAATACTCGATAGGATAGAGTTTGATAATACTTACAAATGATATCCCCAAATACTCGATAGGATCGAGTTTGATAATACTTACTAATGATATCCCTAAATACTCGATAGGATCGAGTTTGATAAAACAGTTAAGAACATCTTGAAATTGACAAATTTACCGTTCACGCTCCACTCCGTTCCGTTCCGTTCCGTTCCGCTCCGCTCACGTTCCAATCCGCTCCCAAAGCGTTCACTCATTCATAACATTGTGATTGCTTTTTACCGTTCCGTTCAGATTGAACGCTTTTTTACGCTCACTCGGAACGCTTTTTTTCGATCAAAATCCGTTCAACGATGTGATTGGCTTAAATTAATTTCGTTTCGTTTATATTTTTTTTTACTTAACCCTAAATATCAACAAACGATATAGAGTGAACATACTCATCACATTTAATTCATATAAGTAGCTGTGAAAGTACGTCTTGAAATGAAACGTATACGGGTCGGTAAAAAATGGCCAGTTATCATAAAGAAGGCTGCGACGATTTACGTTGAAAAGGGATATTTGGCAAGTCAGATAGTGAAGGCGCTGATGATACACAACCATTGCGTCGTTTCTAGGCAGTCAGTTTACAAGTTGATGCGAGGAACAAATGATCAAGGAACATATCCAAGGTATGAACATATTTAAGAATGTTATGTTTTATTGGGGTACATAGATTCCCCGAAATCGACCTCGGATCGAAATTGTTTAGCAAATGTCATTGGTTTTCGTGTTCCTCATTCTGTTTAATATAAACCTATGTTGTTGTCAGAACTTCTTGAAATGATCAAACTAAATCAGCAATGTGTTAAACAAACATGAAGACTATCTGAACTAATGACTTGAGATAAAAAGATTCAAGTTCCTGTAATTAAATTAGTCTGTTGGCTTTGTATCTGCTTACAGTCTCAACAAGAGAACAACAAACCAATTGATTAAAAAGCATTAAGCCTATGACCAGTGTAGATTGATTCGACCCTGTATAGAGTAGTTTCCCAATTATTCATGAAATATTTTCAAGAAAATTCTCTTGCGGAAGCATCATACTGTTGATTGAACATGTTTAATTTAGTTTTTTCCGTTGTATCATTAGTGATACATGCAGAGTAAGTTTGTCTATTATCTGGCAGCTACATGTAGTTTATTGATTGATGTAAATAGTCACCCCTGCATTGAATTTAATAATAAATCCGTAGACGGTTAAGTCTTTCCAAATCATTCCATGAGAAAACCAACACTATGTACTCTGCGTAATGTATTGACCGAGGCTAATTCGGGCCATCACATAGAGGTATAGATAATAGATAACAGGAAATCCTCAGAGGCGAAATGTGCTTGCGCGGATTAGCCTGTGCAGTATGCTGAGGTTGATCCTGGTAGATAATGTGTCCACAATGGTGTTTTTTTTGTGGAATCTAGATTCAAAAGTTTGTCACATACATTTCATTGTTTGCTAATTTTTCATTAATTTATGTTGTTTTATTTGTGTTTTTTTGTCCAACAGAACAAGGAAAAGTTTACAGATCCATAAATCTGTTATTGACCAACAGCTACAAAAGGACCCAGAGAAGACATCGAAATCCCTTCAGGACATGTTAAATAAAGACTTTGGATTAAACATTACGACTCAACATATTTCAAGAATAAGGAGGGAATTAGGATGGACAGCTAAGCGGATCCAGTACTGTCAGATGATAAGCAGAAAGAACAGACTCTGTAGGGTGGATTTTTGTCTGAAGGCACTTTCATCAAAAGACACTTTTGAAAATGTCATTTTTACCGATGAAACATCAGTGGAGATGTCTGCAACGGGGAAGATCTTCTTCTACAAGAAACGCTCAGACATAGAAAGACTTCCAGCAAAAGCTCCAAAACCAAAACATCCGTACAAGGTTTGTGCATTAAAATACATTAAGATAATCAGAGGGAAATCTTGGTCAAATGTTACGAGTGTTCCTTAATTTGACATAGATATGAAAATATTAAAATAATAGAACTGGTTCAAAATGAGGAAGATATAATGCCAGAGAACTGGTTCAAAATGAGGTTATTATCCCACAATATTTTTAGGTCTTAGTAGTGGTATTGGCAGGTGTTGGGTATGTAGCAGACAGCATTGAAAAAATCTAAGCAAAATTATTGAAACTCTGTAAAAGAAAGTCGAGGGCTTGGCGTGAAACAGTTGTAACTAAAAATCTATTTTGAAAACCCTGGTTTAGGGGCAATTTTGACCCAGGGCTTTGTAAACAATGCTAATTAAGTTGCCATTGCTCTTCCATTGTTAACCAAGAAAAATTATTCAACGCTTATAAAGACTTTATGGTGAGGTGATTAACCTTGGTTAAAAAAATACAAATTTTAGTTACAACCGTTTCACACCAAGCCTCTGAAGTGTTGAGAAGATTCCAATCAAAATGGCAAAAGCAGAAGTCTCTTATTAACCCTTTACCTCATATAGACGCTTTCTGAAAACATAGCGACAAAAGAAGAAATTGCACAAAACGTGCAATTTCTCCTTTTGCCACAATGTTTTTCACTTTAAGTCCTATGTTATCCATTCAATTATTGAGATTTTCCAATTTTTGTCAAAATATGTTCAAAGTCGTCTGCTGCAGATTTGTCGTATGAGGGAAAGGGTTAAGGGAAATTTCTCCTTCTGTTATAATGTTTTCAAATATTGTTGCTGCAGATGCCTAAAAAAAGTGTCTTAATTCAATTCATGAGGTACTATTTTGTTTACTATTAAGAGATTGTATGGCTTTCAACTATTTCTCTGGTAAGTTGCTTCTGGTAATTTTACCTCGTCACAAATAGATTAAGTGGGTAAGCCAGTATTTCCATAATTGTTTCATAAGTCTTTGGCATGATGCTCATAATGTGGAGGTTCAAACCTGTGACGTTTGCACATTAGACATAATATTATGTTCCATCACTTCATTACAAAAGCTGTCATCAATGTTATGACATAATTCAGGCCTGAACAAAAGAAACTCTATGTTTGGTCATAGCTGTTAAAATTTAAATTTAAAATGCAGATCTTTCCATGATGACAATATGGCAAACAGGGTAATGATCCAATCAGACAGCATATAGGTGCATGCTCATCTAGATATATTTTATTCCATTGTCAGTTGCATGTGTCGAGGCTCTTAAATCTTACTAAAAAACAGAACTAAGGCAGTATTCTAAAAACAAGCTTGCCTATTTCGTGATTTAGCATGATAAACCATTTCTCGCTTTTCAACAATGTTTTCAAGTCAAACAGATTGATACTTTTTTCAAATTTGGAAAAGGATGGATTGTTCGAGAGATCTCCAGCTGCATTATTTATATCCACTACTTACTGGACAAATTGATTTACAACATCATATCTTGTTTTTGTAGGTTCATATGTGGGGAGGTATATCTTACAGAGGGAGAACTAGATGCTGTTTATTTACCGGCATCATGGATTCAAAGATTTACCAAGAGATTTTGACAAACAATCTCCTGCCAAGTGTCGGACAAAACTTTCCCGATGGTTTCAGGTTGTATCAGGTATACAATTTATTCTGACAAATATGCTTTTTCCAAACCATGTTTTCATCTTAGTTTGTCCAAAATCCAGATATATCAAAGTGAAACAGTGGTGGATTTTGACACATTTACACCAATTGATGTTTTCAAGCTTATTCAATTACGATATGTCTGCTGCTGTTTTGTTGTATATGGGTTTAAGATTATCATAGCAATTGATTGATTGGGGTTTAACGACAGTTACAACAATTCATATCACGGCGTCCAGTTCACCTACTCATGTTTCCTCACACAACATACTTTCCAAGCAACTGCCTGTTTTTCGCATAGTCTGATAGCTCATTGGTGAAAGACGTCGGATGCTTGTCACAATGTCGTTTGTAAAACATCTGAAAGAATGTAGGCAGAGCTGGGATTCAAACTCGCAACCCCTGGATTGACAACCTATCTCGCTACCGACTGAGCTACCGGGGCTCATATCAAGTAAATAATAAAGATTTTCTGTCTGTCTTTTCCTAACCCATTATAACATATCTGCTGTTTCAAGCCTTTTCAAGATAAGACACTCCAGCACCCCATTTTTAATTGGTAGATGAGTCATCTGAGGATTTACACATAATTTAGTCCTCAGTCATATTGTTGATACTGTAGATGCAATGTTTTTATCAAATATTCAGAATTTTCAATTCAGAAGGATCTACAACTGACATATTCACCCTTTCCCGCATATCAGAAATTTGTATCAGAAACTTCAAATCATCTCGTTAAATGAATAGAAAATCTCTATTTTATCAATTAATTGCATTCAATGAATATTTCATGCTGTTCTAATTACAGGATAATGACTCGAAGCACGTGAGCAAATCAACCAAAGAATGGATGCAGTCTGTGCAAATTCTTGATAGTGTGATGTCAACTCCAGCATCATCCCCAAATACTCGATAGGATAGAGTTTGATAATACTTACAAATGATATCGCCAAATACTCGATAGGATCGAGTTTGATAATACTTACAAATGATATCGCCAAATACTTGGTAGGATCGAGTTTGATAATACTGACAAATGATATACCCAAATGATCGATAGGATCGAGTTTGATAATACTTACAAATGATATCCCAAATACTCGATACGATCGAGTTTAATAATACTTACAAATGCTATCCCCAAATACTCGGTACAAATGATATCGCCAAATACTCGGTAGGATCGAGTTTGATAATACTTACAAATGATATCCCAAAATACTCGATAGGATCGAGTTTGATAATACTTACAAATGATATCCCGAAATACTCGATAGGATCGAGTTTAATAATACTTACAAATGATATCCCCAAATACTCGGAAGGATCGAGTTTGATAATACTTACAAATGATATCCCCAAATACTCGATAGGATAGAGCTTGATAATACTTACAAATGATATCCCAAAATACTCGGAAGGATCGAGTTTGATAATACTTACAAATGATATCCCCAAATACTCGATAGGATAGAGCTTGATAATACTTACAAATGATATCCCAAAATACTCGGTACGATCGAGTTTAATAATACTTACAAATGCTATCCCCAAATACTCGGTACAAATGATATCGCCAAATACTCGGTAGGATCGAGTTTGATAATACTTACAAATGATATCCCGAAATACTCGATAGGATCGAGTTTAATAATACTTACAAATGATATCCCCAAATACTCGGAAGGATCGAGTTTGATAATACTTACAAATGATATCCCCAAATACTCGATAGGATAGAGCTTGATAATACTTACAAATGATATCCCCAAATACTCGGTAGGATAGAGCTTGATAATACTTACAAATGATATCCCCAAATACTCGATAGGATTGAATGTGATAATACTTACAAATGACATCCCCAAATACTCGATAGGATCGAGTTTGATAATACTTACAAATGATATCCCCAAATACTCGGTAGGATCGAGTTTGATAATACTTACAAATGATATCCCCAAATACTCGATAGGATCGAGTTTGATAATAATTACAAATGATATCCCCAAATACTCGGTAGGATCGAGTTTGATAATACTTACAAATGATATCCCCAAATACTCGATAGGATCGAGTTTGATAATACTTACAAATGATATCCCCAAATACTCGATAGGATCGAGTTTGATAATACTTAAAATGCTATCCCCAAATACTCGATAGGATCGAGTTTAATAATATTTACAAATGCTATCCCCAAATACTCGGTACAAATGATATCGCCAAATACTCGGTACAAATGATATCGCCAAATACTCGGTAGGATCGAGTTTGATAATACTAACAAATGATATCCCCAAATACTCGGTACGATCGAGTTTAATAATACTTACAAATGATATCGCCAAATACTCGGTAGGATAGAGTTTGATAATACTTACAAATGATATCGCCAAATACTCGGTAGGATAGAGTTTGATAATACTTACAAATGATATCGCCAAATACTAAGTAGGATAGAGTTTGATAATACTTACAAATGATATCGCCAAATGATCGAAAGGATCGAATTTGATAATACTTACAAATGATATCGCCAAATACTCGGTAGGATAGAGTTTGATAATACTTACAAATGATATCCCCAAATACTCGGTAGGATCGAGTTTTATAATGACTTCTACTATAATCATCGTCATCCATGTCAATCTTCAAACCTGAAAATTAAAGAAAAAAAATCTGTGATATTTTAAGAGAGCTGAAACGATTAGTTTGCAATGTAATATTTCATTGTTAGGTATCTAATCGATAAGTGTACAATAAGAGAGCTGAAACGATCAGTGTACAATGTAATAGTTCATTGTCAGGCATCTAATCGATAAGTATACAATGTAATAGTTCATTGTCAGGTTTTTAATCGATAAGTGTACAATGTAATAGTTCATTGCCAGGTATATAATCGATAAGTATACAATTTAATAGTTCATTGCCATGTATATAGTCGATAAGTATACAATGTAATAGTTCATTGCCAGGTATATAATCGATAAGTATACAATGTAATAGTTCATTGCCAGGTATCTAATCGATAAGTATACAGTGTAATAGTTCATTGTCAGGTATCTAATCATTAAGTGTACAATTTAATAGTTCATTGCCAGGTATCTAATTGATAATTGTACAATGTAATAGTTCATTGCCAGGTATCTAATTAATAATTGTACAATGTAATAGTTCATTGCCAGGTATCTAATCGATAAGTGTAAAATTTAATAGTTCATTGCCAGGTATCTAATCGATAATTGTACAATGTAATAGTTCATTGCCAGGTATCTAATCGATAAGTGTACAATGTAATAGTTTATTGACAGGTATCTAATCGATAAGTATACAATGTAAGAGTTCATTGCCAGGTATCTAATCGATAAGTGTACAATGTAATAGTTCATTGACAGGTATCTAATCGATAAGTGTACAATGTAATAGTTCATTGCCAGGTATCTAATAGATAAGTGTACAATGTTCTTATTCTTTGCTATGTGATACGTAAATAACAATATAGTATTTTTTTGTTATGTGATTAATGTATGTGTTCATACATAATAATACATTATTTCTTTTTGTATGTGTTATATGTATGTGTTCATGACTACATGACTACGTAAAGAGATCAATTATCGACTACATGTCTACGTAATGTGATCAAACATGGACTACATGTATACGTAAAGTGATCAAACATCGACTACATGACCACGTAAAGTGATCAAACATCAATAACATGACAACATAAAGTGATCAAACATCGACTACATGACTACGTAAAGAGACCAAACATCCTACGTGAGTTGATCAAACACCAACTACATGACTACGTAAATTGATAGAACATCGACTACATGACAACGAAAAGTGATCAAACATCAACTACATGACAACGTAAATTGATCAAACATCAACTACATGACTACTACATGACAACGTAAATTGATCAAACATCAACTACATGACTACATGAGATGATCAAACATAAACAACATGACTACGTAAATTGATAGAACATCGACTACATGACAACGTAAAGTGCAAACATCAACTACATGACAACGTAAATTGATCGAACATCAACTACATGACTACGTAAGTTGATCAAACATCAACTAGATGACTAGGTAAATTGATAGAACATGACTACGTGATTTGATCAAACATCAACTACATGACTACGTAAATTGATAGAACATCGACTACATGACTACGTAAAGAGATCAAACATCAACTACATAACTGCGTAAAGTGATCGAACATCAACTACATGACTACGTCAGTTGATCAAACATCAACTACATGACTACGTAAATTGATAGAACATCAACTACATGACTACGTGAGTTGATCAAACATCGACTACATGACTACGTAAGTTGGTCAAACATCAACTACTTAACTGCGTTAAGTGATCAAACATCAACTACATGACTACGTGATTTGATCAAACATCAACTACATGACAAACTGACTACGTAAATAGATCAGACATCAACCACATGACTACGTAAATAGATCAAACATCAACTACATGATTACATGTACGTAAATAGATCAGACATCAACCACATGACTACGTAAAGTGATCAAAAACTACATGACAAACTGACTATAGACCACATGACTACGTAAGGTGATCAAACATAGACCACATGGCTACGTAAAGTGATCAAACATCGAATACTAATACTAGGGTAACGCAATGT
>JASEVX010000008.1:65466642-65508024 GCA_031761405.1 Serripes groenlandicus
CTCTCTCTCTTTCTTCTCTCGCTCTCTTTCTTTCTCTCTGTTTCTTCTTCTCTCTCTCTCTCTCTCTCGCTCTATTTCTCTCTCTCTCTCCTCTCTCTCTTCTCTCTTCTCTCTCTCTCTCTCTATCTCTCTCTCTCTCTCTCTCTCTCTCCTCTCTCTCTCTCTCTCTCTCTCTCTCTCCTCTCTCTCTCTCTCTCTCTCTCTCTCTCTCTCTCTCTCTCTCTCTCTCTCTCTCTCTCTCTCTCTTACTATATATGTCTGTTTGTCTGTCTCTGTCTCTGATTGTCTAGATACATGTATGTCTGAAAACAGCTGAAAAAACAGTATAAATACTTCTCCGATAGCACAGTTGTGCATCTGATTACACTAGTAGCTGGTAGTCATGGAACATCACTCACTTTTGTTCCAAATATTCTAAAGCACCCTTAGCTTCAGTTTTAATGACACATGAATATTCGTCAGTTTATATTTATGAAGTGGAGTAAGTGCTAC
This sequence comes from Serripes groenlandicus, assembly GCA_031761405.1. NCBI lineage: Eukaryota > Metazoa > Mollusca > Bivalvia > Cardiida > Cardiidae > Serripes > Serripes groenlandicus. The sequence continues at coordinate 65,467,135 of JASEVX010000008.1, forward strand.
GTGTATTTTGTATTGAATAACACAGGTAACGTCACGACGAATTGTAACTGGCCATCTTCTGATTAACTATCGGGGTTCCACTCTGCCCAGTTTAGTGGAAAATCAGATTACTGGTGTGAGTATTTAGACATCGTTCATAGAGCTTTCCGGCTACATGCGTACACTCGATTTTGATCTCAGACATCGTTCACAAAACTATTCGGCTACACTTGTAAACTCGATGTTAAATTGGCCATTGGCCATGAAATACCAAAACTCGATATAAATGTGGACATTGGCCATGGAATACCCAAAACTCGATGAAAATATGGACGTTTGTCATGAATATATACATTTAGATATATGAATACACTCAAACTCGACGAATATATACATTTAGATATATGAATACACTCAAACTCGACGTAGATCTCGGATACCGTTCATAGATATACACGAATTAGATGTAGATCTCAGAAGCCGTTTATAAATATATACAGACACAAATTATATATCAGAAGCCATTGTTGAATATGCCAAAACTCGATGTGAATCTCGGAAGCCATTTTGGAATGGACTCGAAGCGCAACCACGTGGTGGAATTTTACAAATAGCGCATATGTTTACAAATAGCGCATATGTTTACAAACAGCGCATAGGTTTACAAATAGCGCACAGGTTTACAAATGGCGAGTAGGTTTTATCGAGAAGAATATCAAATAAGAGGTCCCGATTGAATTATGTTCCTACCTGTATCGATTTTAGATTTGACATGGGTGGATCCTATTGCGTACTCGTAATCTCCTGAAAAGATTTGAAGGACAAATATTTAAATAAGTTTCACCGGACAGGTTTTGTGTTTAAAAACTTCATATAAGATGTAATGTAATAATATACTAAACATATCTCATCCCGGATAGTTATATAAATCTTCATAGAACATGTAATGTAAGAATATACTAAACTTATCTATCCCGGACAGTTATATAAATCTTCATAGAACGTGTAATGTAAGAACATAATAAACTTATCTATCCCGGAAAGTTATATAAATCTTCATAGAACATGTAATGTAAGAACATAATAAACTTATCTATCCCGGATAGTTATATAAATCTTCATAGAACGTGTAATGTAAGAATATAATAAACTTATCTATCCCGGATAGTTATATAAATCTTCATAGAACATGTAATGTAAGAATATAATAAACTTATCTCATCCCGGATAGTTATATAAATCTTCATAGAACATGTAATGTAAGAATATACTAATCCTCATGTTTGATCTTTAAGTAAGTGAGTGACATTGTGGGCAAAACAACATGGAGCCAATCAATTTTGAAATTATCATTGGAATGAGATTACTTCAATCTGCATGCTGATTCTCACGCTCATGTTTGGTTTCCTTTCCGCTCAAAAATGATTTCAATGCACAACGCATACGCACATTTTATATGTTAAATAATTGTGATACTGATTGGTGTAGCTCTCAAACGAAAATCTACACGGATAAGACGTTTGAAATAACTAAGCTGATCCTATCACAACAATGAAGCACATTTCTAAAAGTTAATTTTCCTAAATGCGTCGATGCTTCGATCCCCGGACTTTAGAAATTATAGTAATTGCTCCCCCTACTTGGTAAGCAGGGTATTGGGGTTTGAATGACGACGGACTCACTGTTGCCACGATAAACAGACCAGTAATACTGGTAACTTATCCAGGACACGCACTGGTATATTAGAACCAGTTGTTGAAAGCGGCGTAAAACAAAGTATGTATGGTGTATGAGGTAAAGAATACACAACTAATAGTTGACCTGCTTCAAAGTACAGGTATTTGATCGGTGATTGGATTCAAAACGCTGATTGTTTAATTCATAAAGAAAACCACCTACTCGTCACGTCATCTTCTAGGGCCCCGGGACGTCTGACCTTGAACGCTACCCCAGGGTCTATCACGGGTATACCGAGTACGAATATACTGGCTCTGTGGTCGCCAAGCTTGGTTCCCTACAAGTAAAGCGTAGTAATAGGTAACATCATAGTTATAAGTAATCAATTATATGGAGTGAGTTGTAGAGAAAGAAATGTACACAGACAGATCATTCAGAAAGGAAATGTACACAGACAGGTAGGTCAAGAAAGAAAAAGTACAAAAACAGGGAGACCCGGAAAGGAAATGTACACAGACAGTTAGGTCAAGAAAGAAAAAGTACAAAAACAGGGAGACCCGGAAAGGAAATATACACAGACAGGTAGGTCAAGAAAGAAAAAGTACAAAAACAGGGAGACCCGGAAAGGAAATATACACAGACAGGTAGGTCAAGAAAGAAAAAGTACAAAAACAGGGAGACCCGGAAAGGAAATATACACAGACAGGTAGGTCAAGAAAGAAAAAGTACAAAAACAGGGAGACCCGGAAAGGAAATATACACAGACAGGTAGGTCAAGAAAGAAAAAGTACAAAAACAGGGAGACCCGGACAGGAAATATACACAGACAGGTAGGTCAAGAAAGAAAAAGTACAAAAACAGGGAGACCCGGAAAGGAAATATACACAGACAGGTAGGTCAAGAAAGAAAAAGTACAAAAATAGGGAGACCCGGAAAGGAAATATACACAGACAGGTAGGTCAAGAAAGAAAAAGTACAAAAACAGGGAGACCCGGAAAGGAAATATACACAGACAGGTAGGTCAAGAAAGAAAAAGTACAAAAACAGGGAGACCCGGAAAGGAAATATACACAGACAGGTAGGTCAAGAAAGAAAAAGTACAAACACAGGGAGACCCGGAAAGGAAATATACACAGACAGGTAGGTCAAGAAAGAAAAAGTACAAAAACAGGGAGACCCGGAAAGGAAATATACACAGACAGGTAGGTCAAGAAAGAAAAAGTACAAACACAGGGAGACCCGGAAAGGAAATATACACAGACAGGTAGGTCAAGAAAGAAAAAGTACAAAAACAGGGAGACCCGGAAAGGAAATATACACAGACAGGTAGGTCAAGAAAGAAAAAGTACAAAAACAGGGAGACCCGGAAAGGAAATATATACAGACAGGTAGGTCAAGAAAGAAAAAGTACAAAAACAGGGAGACCCGGAAAGGAAATATACACAGACAGGTAGGTCAAGAAAGAAAAAGTACAAAAACAGGGAGACCCGGAAAGGAAATATACACAGACAGGTAGGTCAAGAAAGAAAAAGTACACAAACAGGTAGGTCTAGAAAAAAGGTATGTACAGAAAGTAAATGAACACGGACAGGTATATTAGAAAAAGAAATATACACAGAAAGATAGGCCAAGTAAGTAAATGTACATAGACAGGTAGATTCTGATAACAAAATGTGATCATATACAAAATGTAGGTATATTTGGAAAGGAAATATACACAGAAAGATTGATCAAGAATTCCTTCTGTGTGTGTTCACATACTAATATATACTGCAAATAGAGGATATTATTCTATACCTAATTTATACGTCCAATCGTAGACGCTCATTCGAATCATGTGACCGTACAATATATTTCCGTATCGGGACGCACGCGCGTACAAAATAACCCGTATTTTTTTCGTATTGTACGATTCACAGGTCCCATGTTAAACCTATGATAAAGACCGAAACACGTGAAAAGGTTCCGAATGAAAGTTTGAATCGACAGGCGCTCTAGATAAAGCGTTACGATAAAGCTCCTGTTGTCACCGGATCATTATTGTCGTTTGCAAACAAGGAGTAACACTGAAACTAAAATGTTATCCGATTCTGAAATAGATGACTTTGTAATTGAACAGAAACCAAAAAACACTGTGAAAAAAACTAAAAGTGATGTAGGAATATTCAAAAGGTGGTTAGCGCAGGCCGTGCCGACAGAAGGTATACAATTTCCAAGCTGTGTACTCCTCCAAATATATATCCGTATTGTACAGAACACTGTTAAATAACCTATAATTACATGAGTGGTCATTCAATACGGAATTTATTAAACGAGTTTTCTAAAATTGATAAGAACGAGCCTTGGCGAGTTTTTATCACTTTTAGAAAACGAGTTTAATAAATTTCGTATTGAATGACCACGAATGAAATGTTCTTTTTATATCATAAATACTAATTTAATAATTTACAGCACTATATCCATATAAACCTCGCTATAAAGCGCGCGTATTTACAACGCTAAACGTTACGTTATGACGTCACGTTACGTAGCATTGTTATTACACTAGTTGAATACGCAATTTATTCAATGGCTTTATTACACTCCGGCGACGTCATTTATGATATAAGAATATTTACACATAAAGGTAGATCCAGAAAGAAAATAATGCACAAAGACAGGTAGATACAGGTGGATTAGAAAAGGAAATGTACACAGATAGGTAAGTCCAGAAAGCAAATCGAGGGCTTGGCGTGAAATGGTTGTAACTAAAAACCTATTTTGAAAACCCTGGTTTAGGGGCAATTTTGACCCCTTTGTAAACAATGCAAACTTAGGTGCCATTCCTCAGAACGAGCAATGGCACCAAAATTTACATTGTTTACCAAGAAAAATTATTTAACGCTTATAAAGACTTTATGGCGAGGTGATTAACCTTGGTTAAAAAATGTCAATTCTAGTTACAACCGTTTCACGCCAAGCCCTCGAAATGTATACAGAAGTATATTTGGAGAGGAAATGTAACCAGAGAAGTAGGTCCACAAAGGATATGTTCACAGCCAGGTAGATTTAGTAAGGAAATACATACAAAAAAAAAGGTAGGTCCAGAAAGGAAATGTACACAGACAGGTATATTTGGAAAGGAAATGTCCACAGACAGGAAGGTCCAAAAAGGAGATGCACACAGACAGGTAGATTCTGAAAGAAAATGTTCACAAACAGGATGGTCCAGCAGTAAAATGTAAACAGATAGGTATATTTGGTAAGGAGATGTACACAGAAAGGTAAGTTCAGATATGATATGTTCGCAGACAAATAATTTCGAAGGAAATGCACACAGAAAGATAGGCCAAGAAAGAAATTGTACACAGACATGACGTGTTAGAAAGGAAATGTTCACAAACAGGTAGGTCCAGAAAGGAAATGTACAGAGAGAGATAGGTCCAGAATGTAAATATACTCAGTTAGGAAGTGCAGGAGGAAAATATAAACAGACAGGTAGGTCCAAAAAGAAAATGTTCACAGACAGCTTGGTTCAGAAAGACTCAGACAAGTTGGTCCAGAAAGGAAATATACTCAGACAGGAAGTCCAGAACGGAAATATACACAGACATGTATATTCGGAAAGGAAATGTTCACAGACAGATAGGTCCAGAAAGGAAATGTACTCAGACATGTATATTCGGAAAGGAAATGTTCACAGACAGCTAGGTCCAGAAAGGAAATGTACACAGACAGGTAGATTCGGAAATGAGATTAAAACAGACAGGTAAGTACAGAAAGAAAATGTGAACAGAAAGGTATCTCCAGAACGGACATATACGCAGACAGGTTGACTTGGAACGAAAATGTAAACAGAAATATATGTCCAAAGATAATATGTAGACAAACAGGTAGATTCGGAAAGAAATTGCACTTAGAAATGTAGGTGCAGATGGGAAATACACACAGACAGATAGGTAAAGAAGGGAAATGAACATAATAGATTAAGAAGGGACATGTAAATAGACAGGTAGGTAAAGAAGGGACATGTAAATAGATAGGTAGGTAAAGAAGGGAAATGTAAATAGACAGGTAGGTTAAGACAGGTAGGTTAAGAAGGGAAATGTAAATAGACAGGTAGGTAAAGAAGGGAAATGAACATAAACAGGTAGATTAAGAAGGAAAATGTAAATAGACAGGTAGGTTACGAAGGAAAATGTAAAGGACAGGTAGGTTAAGAAGTGAAATCTAAATAGACAGGTAGGTAAAGAAGGGAAATGAACATAAACAGGTAGACTAAGAAGGGAAATGTAAATAGACAGGTAGGTTACGAAGGGAAATGTAAAGGACAGGTAGGTTAAGAAGTAAAATCTAAATAGACAGGTAGGTAAAGAAGGGAAATGTAAATGGACAGGTAGGTTAAGAAGGGAAATGTAAATAGACAGGTAGGTAAAGAAGGGAAATGAACATAAACAGGTAGATTAAGAAGGGAAATGTAAATAGACAGGTAGGTTACGAAGGGAAATGTAAAGGACAGGTAGGTTAAGAACTGAAATCTAAATAGACAGGTAGGTAAAGAAGGGAAATGAACATAAACAGGTAGACTAAGAAGGGAAATGTAAATAGACAGGTAGGTAAATAAGGGAAATGTAAATAGACAGGTATGTTAAGAAGGGAAATGAAAACAGACAGGTAGGTTAAGAAGGGAAATGAACACAGACAGGTTTGTTAAGAAGGGAATGTAAATAGACAGGTAGGTAAAGAAGGGAAATGTAAATATACAAGTAGATTAGGAAGGGAAATGTAAATAGACAGGTAGGGAAAGAAGGGAAATGAATACAGAAAGGTTGGTAAAGAAGGGAAATAAACATAGACAGGTATGTAATGAAGGGAAATGAACATAAACAGGTAGGTTAAGAAGGGAAATGTAAATAGACTGGTAAATAAATAAGGGAAATGAACATAAGCTTGTAGGTTAAGAAGGGAAATGTAAATAGACAGGTAGGTAAAGAAGGGAAATGTAAATAGACAGGTAGGCAAAGAAGGGAAATGTAAATAGAAGGTAGGTAAAGAAGGGAAATGAGCATAAACAGGTAGATTAAGAAAGGAAATGTAAATAGACAGGTAGGTTAAGAAGGGAAATGAACATAAACAGGTAGGTAAAGAAGGGAAATGAATACAGACAGGTAGGTAAAGAAGGGAAATGAACATAAACAGGTAGATTAAGAAGGAAAATGTAAAAAGACACGTTGGTTAAGAAGGGAAATGAACATAAACAGGTAGATTAAGAAGGGAAATGTAAATAGACAGGTAGGTAAAGAAGGGACATGTAAATAGACAGGTAGGTTAAGAAGGGAAATGTAAATGGACAGGTAGGTTAAGAAGGGAAATGTAAATAGACAGGTAGGTAAAGAAGGGAAATGAACATAAACAGGTAGATTAAGAAGGGAAATGTAAATAGACAGGTAGGTTAAGAAGGGAAATGTAAAGGACAGGTAGGTTAAGAAGTGAAATCTAAATAGACAGGTAGGTAAAGAAGGGAAATGAACATAAACAGGTAGACTAAGAAGGGAAATGTAAATAGACAGGTAGGTAAATAAGGAAAATGTAAATAGACAGGTAGGTTAAGAAGGGAAATGAAAACAGACAGGTAGGTTAAGAAGGGAAATGAACACAGACAGGTCTGTTAAGAAGGGAAATTAACACACACAGGTAGGTTGAGAAGGGAAATAAACACAAACAGGTAGATTGAGAAGAGAAATTAACACAAACAGGTAGGTTGAGAAGGGAAATTAACACAAACAGGTAGGTAAAGAAGGGACATTAACACAAACAGGTAGGTTGAGAAGGGAAATTAACACAAACAGGTAGGTTGAGAAGGCAAATTAACACAAACAGGTAGGTTGAGAAGGGAAATTAACACAAACAGGTAGGTAAAGAAGGGAAATTAACACAAACATGTAGGTTGAGAAGGGAAATTAACACAAACAGGTAGGTAAAGAAGGCAAATTAACACAAACAGGTAGGTTGAGAAGGGAAATTAACACAAACAGGTAGGTAAAGAAGGCAAATTAACTAACACAAACAGGTAGGTTGAGAAGGGAAATTAACACAAACAAGTAGGTAAAGAAGGGAAATTAACACAAGCAAGTAGGTAAATAAGGGAAATTAACACAAACAGGTAGGTAAAGAAGGGAAATTAACACAAACAGGTAGGTTGAGAAGGGAAATTAACACACACAGGTAGGTTGAGAAGGGAAATAAACACAAACAGGTAGATTGAGAAGGGAAATTAACACAAACAGGTAGGTTGAGAAGGGAAATTAACACAAACAGGTAGGTAAAGAAGGGACATTAACACAAACAGGTAGGTTGAGAAGGGAAATTAACACAAACAGGTAGGTTGAGAAGGCAAATTAACACAAACAGGTAGGTTAAGAAGGGAAATAAACACACACAGGTAGGTTGAGAAGGGAAATAAACACAGACAGTTAGGTTAAGAATGTAAATGTAAATAGACAGGTAGATTCAGAAAGGAAATATACACTTATAGGTAGGTACTAAAATGGCATGAACGCATACAGGTGAAGTAAGAAAGGATGTGTACACAGGCGGGTACAGTCAGAGAGGAAGTGTACATACATATCTACGTTCAGAAATGAATTTACGCAGGCAGGCAGGTATGGTCAGCAAAAACGTATACATACACAGCTAGGTTCGGAAATGAATGAAGACAGCTAGGTGGGTTCAGAAAGGTAATGCACACAATTAGGTAGGGTCAGAAAGGAAATAATATACACAGACAAGTAATGTCAAAAAAGAAATTTTTAACAATAACTTAATTAGTAACAACGTCTATACGAGCAGATTTATATATCATTAACCAATGTAATGATGTTCCTTGAATATAGAGAAAATATGCATCCTATCTAACAATGCGGGGAAGAGAGCAGTCGATGAGTATGTGTTTATCCAGTACGTGATAGCTATGTTATATGTTGTAATAACATTGTTAATATCCAGTACGTGATAGCTATGTTATATGTTGTAATAACATTGTTAATATCCAGTACGTGATAGCTATGTTATATGTTATAATAACATTGTTAATATCCAGTACGTGATAGTTATGTTATATGTTGTAATAACATTGTTAATATCCAGTACGTGATAGCTATGTTATATGTTGTAATAACATTGTTAATATCCAGTACGTGATAGTTATGTTATATGTTGTAATAACATTGTTAATATCCAGTACGTGATAGTTATGTTATATGTTGTAATAACATTGTTAATATCCAGTACGTGATAGCTATGTTATATGTTGTAATAACATTGTTAATATCCAGTACGTGATAGTTATGTTATATGTTGTAATAACATTGTTAATATCCAGTACGTAATAGTTATGATATATTTTGTAATAACATTGTTAATATCCGGTACGTGATAGTTATGTTATATGTTGTAATAACATTGTTAATATCCAGTACGTGATAGCTATGTTATATGTTGTAATAACATTGTTAATATCCAGTACGTGATAGCTATGTTATGTGTTGTAATAACATTGTTAATATCCAGTACGTGATAGCTCTATGTTTTATGTTGTAATAACATTGTTAATATCCAGTACGTGATAGTTATGTTATGTGTTGTATTTTCATTGTTAATATCCGGTACGTGATAGCTATGTTATATGTTGTATTATCATTGTTAATATTCAGTACTTGATAACTACGTTATATGTTGTATTATCATTGTTAATATCCAGTACGTGATAGCTATGCTATATGTTGTATTATCATTGTTAAAATCCAGTACGTGATATGTGTTGTATTATCGTTGTTAATAACCAGTACGTGATAGTTATGTCATATGTTGTATTATCATTGTTAATATCTAGTACGTGATAGCTATGTTATATGTGGTATTAACATTGTTAATATTCAGTACGTGATAGCTATGTTATATGTTGTATTATCATTTTTAATATCCAGTACGTGATAGCTATGTTATATGTTGTATTATCATTGTTAATATTCAGTACTTGATAACTATGTTATATGTTGTATTATCATTGTTAATATCCAGTACGTGATAGTTATGTCACCTGTATCTAGGTTATATGTTGTATTATTGTTGTAATATCCATTACGTGCTAGCTATGCTATATATTGTATTTTCAATGTTAATATCCAGTACCTGATAGCTATGTTATATGTTTTATTATCCTTGTTAATATCCAGTACGTTATAGCTATGTTATGTGTTGTATTATCATTGTTAATATTCAGTACGTTATAGCTATGTTATATGTTGTATTATCATTATTAATATTCAGTACGTTATAGCTACATGTATGTTATATGTTGTTTTATCACTGTTAATATTCAGTACGTTATAGCTATGTTATATGTTGTTTTATCCTTGTTCATATTGAGTACGTGATAGCTATGTTATATGTTGTATTATCATTGTTAATATCCAGTACGTGCTAGCTATGCTATATATTGTATTTTCAGTGTTAATATCCAGTAAGTGATACTGTAGCTATGTTATATGTTGTTTTATCATTGTTAATATCCAGTTCGTGATAGCTATGTTATATGTTGTATTATCATTGTTAATATCCAGTACTTGATACACGTATCTAGGTTATATGTTGTATTATTATTGTTAATATCCAGTACGTCCTAGCTATGGTATATGTTGTATTATCTTCGTTAATATCCAACACGGGATAGCTATGTTATATGTTTTATTATCATTGTTAATGTCCAGTACGTGATAGCTATGTAATATGTTGTATTATCATTGTTAATATTCAGTACGTGATGGTTATGTTATATCTTGCATTATCATTGTTAATATCCAGTACGTGATAGTTATGTTATGTGTTGTATCTTCATTGTTAATATCCAGTACGTGATAGCTATGTTATATGTTTATTATCATTGTTAATATTCAGTACTTGATAGCTATGTTATATGTTGCATTATCATTGTTAATATCCAGTATGTGATAGTTATGTTATGTATTGTATTATCATTGTTAATATCTTGTACGTGATAGTTATGTTATATGTTTCATTATCATTGTTAATATCCAGTACGTGATAGTTATGTTATCTGTTGTATTATCAGTGTTAATATCCAGTTCATGATAGCTATGTTATATGTTGTATTATCTTTGTTAATATCCAGTACGTGATAGCTATATTATATGTGGTATTAACATTGTTAATATCCAGTACGTGGTAGCTATGTTATATGTTGCATTATCCTTGTTTATATCCTGTACGTGATAGTTATGTTATATGTTGTATTATCTTTGTTAATATTCAGTACGTGATAGCTATATTATATGTTGTATTATCATTGTTAATATCCAGTACTTTATAGCTATGTTATATGTTTTATTATCATGGTTAATATCCAGTTCATGATAGCTATGTTATATGTTGTATTATCTGTGTTAATATCCAGTACGTGGTAGCTATGTTATATGTTGCATTATCTTTGTTAATATCCAGTACGTGATAGCTATATTATATGTGGTATTAACATTGTTAATATCCAGTACGTGGTAGCTATGTTATATGTTGCATTATCCTTGTTTATATCCTGTACGTGATAGTTATGTTATATGTTGTATTATCTTTGTTAATATTCAGTACGTGATAGCTATATTATATGTTGTATTATCATTGTTAATATCCAGTACTTTATAGCTATGTTATATGTTGTATTATCATGGTTAATATCCAGTTCATGATAGCTATGTTATATGTTGCATTATCTGTGTTAATATCCAGTACGTGGTAGCTATGTTATATGTTGTATTATCATTGTTAATATCCAGTACGTGGTAGCTATGTTATATGTTGTTTTATCATTGTAAATATCCACTTCGTGATAGCTATGTTATATGTTGTATTATCTTTGTTAATATCCAGTACGTGATAGCTATCTTATATGTTATATTATCATTGTTAATATCCAGTACGTGAAAGCTATGTTATATGTTGCATTATCCTTGTTAATATCCAGTCCGTGATAGCTATCTTATATGTTGTATTATCATTGTTAATATCCAGTACGTGATAGCTACATGTATGTTATATGTTGCATTATCATTGTTAATATTCAGTACGTTATAGCTTTGTTATATGTTATATTATCATTGTTGATATCCAGTACGTGATAGCTATGTTATATGTTGCATTATCATTGTTGATATCCAGAACGTGATAACTATGTTATGTGTTGTATTAACATTGTTGATATCCAGTACGTGATAGCTATGTTATATGTTGCATTATCATTGTTGATATCCAGTACGTGATAACAATGTTATGTGTTGTATTAACATTGTTAATATCCAGTATGTGATAGCTATGTTATATGTTGTATTATCAGTGTTAATAAACAATAGTTCAACTCGCTCTCACATACACTAAATAAGATGGAGACGATTATCACTACACATACAATTGTAATACTAGATAAGAGTTGAAAACACTAAGGCTAAAGGAAGAAATCTTCAATAAAAAAGTTATCATGAGTCATCTCCCCTTTGCCATAACGTTTTCAAAGGCAATATGTTGCCGCGGCGTCAGAAAGTCTCTGTATGTGGGAAAGCGTTAAACTAACCTTATCTTAATTAGGATGGGCTTGTGAGTGATATTAGATTCGAGATAGTAAACAGTTAATCTGCATTACAGCATCTAGATATAGGACAATGATACCACGCCACACTTTTCGACAATTTACACGCATGCTGACACATCTGCAGTAGAATCTGGATGATATTCGAAAACATTCTGCAAAAGTGGAAATTTCTCTCAATTATCTAGTTCTCGATTTGCCTAGTTTAAATCTTTTCAATAAATATACTTTAATTTATAGAGCAATTTCATTACATTTGCATAAATGTTTTCAAAGTCGTCTGCCGTAGATTTGTTGTATGTTGGAAACGATTAGGAATTAACTTCCGTCCATGACACTTCAAATACTCAATTGTTTCATGAGATACGTGCCGCGTCATATGAACTCCCATCTACGGGACATTTTGACCAGCACACCATGATTAGAATAGTTTGTGTTCGCCATCCAGTTTTAAACGAGTATATAAAAAGCCTCGACCGCAGGACAATGACAAATAACCAATTGTACAAGTACTTCTATATTAATCTATTTGAATTTATCATTAATTTGGAAAGACAGCGACTATATATAAGGACACAGAAGGTCAATTGAACATGAACGTTTGTATGTACCAAAATCTTTGTATGAAAACACTGGTTTTCGCACACTCCCTTTCTTTGTACCAAGATGTTTGTATGAAAACACTGGTTTCTCACACTCCCTTTGTATGTACCAAGATGTTTTTTATAAAAACACTGGCTTCCCACATTCCACTTGTATGTACCAAAATGTTTGTAAATGTATGAAAACAGTGGTTTCTCACACTCCCTTTGTATGTACCAAACTGTTTGCATGAAAACACTGGTTTTGCATACTCCATTTGTATGTACCAAAATGTTTGTATGAAAACACTGGTTTCTCACACTCCATTTGTATGTACCAAAATGTTTGTATGAAAACACTGGTTTTGCATACTCCATTTGTATGTACCAAAATGTTTGTATGAAAACACTGGTTTCTCACACTCCATTTGTATGTACCAAAATGTTTGTATGAAAAAACTGGTTTCTCACAATCCATTTGTATGAACCAAATTGTTTGTAAATGTATGAAAAAACTGGTTTCTCACACTCCCTTTGTATGTACAAAAATATTTGTATGAAAACATTGGTTTCTCACACTCTATTTGTATGCACCAAAATGTTTGTAAATGTATTAAAACATTGGTTTCTCACACTCTATTTGTATGTACCAAAATGTTTGTAAATGTATGAAAACACTGGTTTCTTACACTCCACTTGTATGTACCAACATGTTTGTAAATGTATGAAAACACTGGTTTCTCACACTCGCTTTGTATGTACCATTTTTTTTAATGAAGACACTGGTTTTGCACACTCCATTTGTATGTACCAAAATGTTTGTATGGAAACACTGGTTTCTCACACTCCATTTGTATGTACCGAAATGTTTGGGCGTATAGATTATGTAACACAAAGGAACGAGAACGATTGATCTAATACGCATGCTCGGTTTACATGTCCAATGAAATCGCACGATACAACAAACGCCAGTGCTATACAATCAATCAATATTGACTTTTATTATATGCCTGTACATTTTCCGGTGGAAATACATGCAGATTGACATGCGCAGTTCCGACACGACCGATTGAAAATGCAGACAATCAGTACTATTTAGGAAAATTGTTTCTATTGTATGTATCGAAAACCTAGCGTCAAATTTAATAATTAATTTACTTATGTACGCGTTTCAGTAGATTTTTTGAACGTGTGTATATTTTGATAGGACGGAGTAGATGTACTTGCGGTTCTGAACCTTATTGGTTTGGATGGTACTTCACGCCGCGTACACCAATAGTCCACCATTACACGTGTTTCCGGGGTTAAATAGTCAAGTCATTACACGGTGTTTCCGGGGTTAAATTACCAGTACAAGTTCTCACTTGAACCTAAACGTGTTTTACTACGTGTCAAAATAAACCAATTAGAATTAGCAAATGAAATTGGAGACGTCGTAAACAATCATATAAAGACCATTCTTCATCATATTATAAGACTACGATACCATATATTTACCTGATAGATTGCCTTGTATGCACCTTCTGTGTCCGTTAGGTCTATGACCTGTGCTCTAGTCTTCTTACCGACAGGGTTCGAGATGTCCACTCGAATGTCTACGCCAGGTTCCGCTAGAGGGCGTCTTTCGTAGTCGTGAAGTGTTATCATCATGCACGTCTCTTCACGCCCAAGCCCTATGTCGTAGGTTTGAATCTGTTAAAATGCCATAAACAAATATTACGGATGTATATTAGCGATCACATCCGTTACGCAGTCAGTTGAGGGTTAAACTAAACTACACTGTTTTGTATTTTACTTATATTAAGCAGCCACCTGTCACAACTATATTCTCACTTTCCCTTAACTCTTTCAGCGCCGAATTGTTTAAAGTAGACTGTTCTATGTTCAAAATCGGGCGTCTCCATTTCTCATGAAATAACAGTTTTGGACTATTTTAAAAACTTTTAAGGCAAACAATGCTGATTTCAGGTGAGACAGCTCGTGACGAGCTGACTCACCTGAATCTGCATTGTTTGCAAAAATCTCAATATTGCCTGTGGCGCTGAAAGAGTTAAGTGACTGTGAAAGAAAGTACTAATGGTCCATTTATTCTGACCCCAGTCAGTCAGTCGTTATGCTAACCCCGCAACCCTAAGCGCCTAGGAGGGCAGCCATTAATACCAATAATTTAAATTGTTGGTATGACCCGGCTTGGGATCCAATGCGTGACCTCCCGCACCGAGGCGGAGACTGTACCACTACATCACCGAGGCGGTAAATCATGTTGAAGAAGGAAGTTAAATTCGGTAATACAACGGACACATGTACATTGTTAAACAATGAAGTTGCGTGGGCTGTGTAGTGTATGTGTTATCCAGCTCTTAACGTGTGTTAAATTGATCATGTTGAGAAGATAACACATTTTAAATTGAAAGTTTTTCAGTTAAATAGTAAGATTCAATGCATTTTATTAAATGTTCGGCATATGACAACATGACGAAGTGTGAAGACTGTATGTGTGACAGTTCAAACGAATTTGCGGCCTATACATATATAAGCTTATTGGTCATGATCGGTAAGCGCTCATTTTATTTGGTCAATGTCGCGGTGACTTTATGTTTAAGCAAGTTTCAGCCCAGATGCTTGGCCACCAATCTGACCTACGACCCCAAGGCTTGTGGGTTATTGTCAGTACCCAGCCGAACCTATTGACTTAATTGTGGTAGATCCGTAACGTGTACCGGCGTTACGCCATCGCGGGTCACCCATCTAGGTCACTAGTCGCTTTGAAAAGAACAGACGATGCTTGGAGCTATATGAAATGTAAACATGGCTGTCTGTTGCACGTGTTGATTTAGGGATCACTGGGTCGTGGGTAAAATGGATTATGCAGTTGAAACGATTACTTGAAAAGTCTGCCGAGCTGGAAATGCCTACAATATGCACAACGAGGTTTGATAGGATCACCTATTAAAAAGCGTCAATGGTTTAGGAAATTTAGCGCCGGCAAATAGCCGGACAGATAAACTGGTGACAATGCTTCAGCCAGTATACATGTTTCCCTTATGAATCTAACAAGGTTCAGAAAACGTTTTAAAATGAATGACCATGTTTCGTTGATTTGTTTGACGAGTATATCCCCAAAAATCCCCTTTTGTGCATCTTATTTTTCGCACGCATTCGTCAAAATATGTGACAAATACGGCTAGACGTGTCTATGGTATTTCTGTCTCTCACTAAACCCTAACCGTGATGTTAATGTTATCAACCCTCCATGAACCCTAAACGTGATGTTAATGTGATCAACCTTCTATAAACCCTAACTGTGATTTTAATGTGATCAATCCTCCATGAATCTTAAACGTGATGCTAATGTGATCAATAATCCATGAACCTCAAACGTGATGTTAATGTGATAAATCATCTATGAACCATAACCGTGATGTAAATGTGATTAATCAATCATTCATGTGAACCATAACCGTGACGTTAATGTGATTAATCATCCAAGAACCCTAACCGTGATCTTAATGTGATCAACCCTCCATAAATCTTAAACGTGATGTTAATTTAAACAACCCTCCATAAATCTTAAACGTGATGTTAATGTAAACAACATATATGTTTCATCTGTCATGTCATGACCCACGGATTAAATTCTTCATAAATTGTAACCGCACGCTTTAACGGTGACATATAACTTTGTGTGTGGAATAAAGACGGTTTTTGTCATACCTTTGTGTGTGGAATAAAATCGGTTTTTGTCAAACCTTTGTGTGTGGAATAAAGGCGGTTGTTGACCTACCTTTGGTTGTGGAATAAAGGTGGCTGTTGACATACCCTTGTGGGTGCATTAAAGGCTGTTGTTGACATACCTTTGTGTGTGGAATAAAGACGACTGTTGACATACCTTTGTGTGTGGAATAAAGGCAGTTGTTGACCATACTTCTCCCATGTTGTTGGAGAACTTTTGAAAGGCGTCCAACATTTTATGGGAATGGAACTTCATGTCTGCCTTGTTATGGGGTCTTGTATCAATCTCTAACTCTTTAAGCTCTCCTAGTCGTGCGAATAATGCATCTTTCACTTGTAAGAACTCTGTGGCGTCACTGAAATGATGTAACGTTGGTTTGTATGGTGTATTTACATCGCTTTCAACCATTGTTCAGTTATAACACGGCGTTTTACAGGTAAGTTACCAGTACTACTGGTATATTTATCATGACACCAGCGAGTCAGTCCAGGTAAGTTACCAGTACTACTGGTATATTTATCACGACACCAGCGAGTCAGTCGAGGTAAGTTACCAGTACTACTGGTATATTTATCACGACACCAGCGAGTCAGTCGAGGTAAGTCACCAGTACTACTGGTATATTTATCACGACACGAGCGAGTCAGTCGATGTAAGTTACCAGTACTACTGGTATATTTATCACGACACGAGCGAGTCAGTCGAGGTAAGGTACCAGTACTACTGGTATATTTATCACGACACCAGCGAGTCAGTCGAGGTAAGTTACCAGTACTACTGGTATATTTATCACGACACCAGCGAGTCAGACGAGGTAAGTTACCAGTACTACTGGTATATTTATCACGACACCAGCGAGTCAGTCGAGGTAAGTTACCAGTACTACTGGTATATTTATCACGACACCAGCGAGTCAGTCGAGACGTCAACCCCACAAACCTGAGCACCAAGGAGAAAATGCAATCATATAAATATTTACTTTTTGGGCTTGATCCCGCGACCTCACTTACCCGTGACGGACATTCTACAATTTTACCACCGAGTCGGTACAGGTTAAAGCAAAACCGGGCTAGGACTATCCGAATATACATCCACATCATAAATATCTGTAGCCGGGCTAGGACAATCTGAATATACCTCCACTTCATAAATACCTGTAGCATACAGTTAAGAACATCATGAAATTGACAATCTGAGCGGAATGTGATTGGATCGTGTGCGGGATTGGAACGCTTTAAGAGCGGAACGGAATTTTGAGTTCTAAAGGAAACAAGCATAATGAATAAAAACAAAAAAACAATCACATGAATACCTCGCTCATTGAGCGGTTGTAACAATTTACTCGATAATTGTTTTACGAAACTACTTTTGATCGAAAAGAAAATGTTCCAATTGAGCGTAAAAAAGAGATCAATTTGATTGGAACGGAAAAAAGCAATCAAAATGATTTAAACGACTGAGCACTTTAAAAGCGGATTGGAACGTGAGCGGAGCGGAACTGACTGGAACGGAGCGGAGCGTGAATTGTTAATTTGTCAATTTCACGAGGTTCTTAACTGTAGCTAGGACACTCTGAATATACGCCCACTTTGTAAATACCTGTAGTCGAGCACATTGTTTGAGAACTTGGAGGCGTGATCAAGAGAATTCTTTTCTCCAATCAGTTTATCTAACTGACTCTCCATTCCTTTCTTCTTCGCCTTTGATGTTGCAGCAAGCTTCTCTTTCAGCTCGTTCTTTCGTTTCTCCAGCTGCTTCTGGCAAGCTAGAAAGGCCTGGTCAAGTTCCTCGTCGGTTGCATTTTCCTATAAATTGAGTAAAATGATTGATTGAGGTTCGCTACCGTTTTCAACAATTGTTCAGTCATATCACGATGGCTAGTTCACCTACGTGTACCCACGGTGTACCCACATCTGTCCTGGTTTTCTCACACCAGTACTTAACAACACATTCTTTCCAAGAAACTTGCTGATTTTCCACATAAACTGTTGGAAGAAGATTGTTGGCAGAGATGAGGTTTGAACTAACAACCCCGAACTGTCAGCCTATGTCGCTTGGACAAAGTTACCGGGCCTCGGCTCTAACGTAAATTGAACTGTCATAAGCTAAAGATTATATCACGCCGTGTCCTGTTCAAATAACCACGGACATTACCTATCCGGACATCAATACCGAGTATATACATCAATAAACAATCCTGTATTAAATTTGAATTTACCAGAATTGTCTCAATCCATTTATGCGTTTAATGATTCATTGATTGGAGTTTAACAATGTTTCAGTTATATCAGGGAGGTCAGATTATATCACCATGTATTTTCTGCCGTTCAGGAAGGTTACAAGAAATCCACAGGCAGTAGATAAATGTTGAACCCGGGACCCCTTGGTTGCAAGAAACCAGCATCACAGTATCGAACTATGACGTTAAACTCCGATCAATCAATCACGAATTGGGATACACGAAGGAAGATACCTTTAAGTAGAGGTTTTGAATCTCGTCTTCAATGGCCTGGATAGCTTCGTCCGACATGTTCTTTTTGTGTTTAACATCGATCAGTAACGATTCTAGAATATATCCAAACAAAATAAACTCCTTATTTGAGGATCTTGAACTCGTTCTTGTGAACGATATTAACACTTGTCTCACGACAGATTACATTGATTGTTGTGCGATTTGCCGACGATAGAGTTATTCCGTGAACACCATGGCGTTCTGATCGTCACCAAACCAATGATTCAATGCGGCCGGAATTCTAAACATAGACTTATCAAACTTTGCATTTTGAAGAGTTCAGAGGCAATTTTATGAGATATCAAAAATGAATTGATGAGTACATTGTATGACCGCCTGATATGACTTAATACCGGTGGCACAAGCTTTATAAAAAAATAATTTGGGTCTCCCTTTGATAAGTACTGCAATACGTTGGGTCTCCCTTTGATAAGTACTGCAATTCCTTGGGTTTCTCATTGTTAAGTACTGTAATACGTTGGGCCTCTCTTTGATAAGTACGACAATACGTTGGGTCTCTCTTTGATAAGTATTGTAACAGGTTGGGCCTCTCTTTGATAAGTAATGCGTTGTGTCTCTCTGTGAATGTCAGCCAGACACAAGTAATGTATTTTAGGAAAGAGGATGGTGTAATTTGAAACAATATTGGACAGTTAAAGCATTAAATCTTGAAATAGTCAATGACTTTCATTACCTAGCTTGCGTTTTTACGAGAACTATTCGGGGTCGTTTGTTTTGAATAACAACGTCATTTTTGGAAAAGACTAAAGATATTTAACACCTTAATGGTTGATATCAGAAAATGTTAAAACCGTATGTCAATTAGTTGTTGGTGTTACACTGCAATATAGGAGCATATTTAGCGGTTCTTCTAAATCAAAACACACAGAACGAGTTAAAAAGTAATATATGTACTTATTTGGTGTAGATAACCTTTGCATATACCTATAGATTTACGTATTATGAAATATACGTATAATTTAATCATTCAACGTGTTTACCACAATATGCATGATGATGTTAAAGATATTGTGACAAACCGGGTAAAAAATATCACGTCCATTTTAAACATATTTGACTGTTCAGGTGTTAAACAAGACCTCATATTATTAAAGGAAAGATAAATTGGTTTATTCTCTAAAAACATATAAATACATGTGCTCAGTTTAAAGATTTCAACTTAAAAAGAATATTGAAGATTCACCCAGTAAGTTGTATGTTCATCTGGCAGAGTTAAGTCTTTCATCACATTATGTTAAGGTACAATCTTGAAGTTATGCACGACTATATGTTTAGTGTGAACACCGAGTTATGATTGTTTCAGCTCGATTTTAAAATATCAAAGCTAAATAATTAAAAACAAAACTTCAGAATAAAACCAAGTGTTTATAAATTTGATGAACTTCTGAAACGTGATAACACAAATTGATTGATGGATTTGGCTATTTAAGCTACTCGTGTTGTGTTCATAGAAACTAATCTGACATTAACCTTGATTCATCGTACATATATGTGATATAACGGATTTTCTGTGTATTGCTTTTTTTTTGTTAGACGCAAGTTGACGCCTCTGCATCAGGTGGATTTTGAAAACATTCTGACAAAAGTAAAGAAATATTGATGAATATGTTTGTCTTTTGCCACAATGGTTAAACTGGATCAGATTTCGTTAATCAGATTGTTCACAGATTTTTCACAGATCGCACATGCATTACGGTTGGTTTTTGCAGAGATACGCTTATATACGTGTTTGTACATATACATGTATGTAACTAGAAAAAAAGTGTACTTTACTAAATCAAAAAATACGAATCTACCTTAATCTATATTGCAAACAGTAGCAGTGCTACAGGTAAACAAACCTGACTGTCCTACGATCTCATTGACAATCTATGGTGGCATACTTCTGCAACCACATAACCACTTAACTATCACGTTATATAACTAGTTAGTCACTTAATTATCATGATAAATATCTGATTAAACACTTAATAGATATCTAAAATGGCATTATGTAGGTATCTGTTGGCAGTAGTGAGCAGTAACATTGTGTTGACATAAGTATCTGTTAACATAAAAATTAACGCGTTAATCAGATATTTATCATGAAAATTAAGTGACTAATTAGTGGTTATGTGGTGGCAGAAGTATGCCACCATAACAATCAAACCCGAATACTTCGCTATGAATATATTGGATCCTACAACATCCCATAACACATCGTCTCGAATTGACCCTTCACATTTAAAGTTACATGAACATGTGCTCATTTTGTGTCCAACTAAATCGCACGAACGCTCGCTTCTGCTATCAAAATGGTTACTTGTATTTCCGAATACTAGACCATCAGGCTAATCTAAGTCGGTTATTTATAAGGGCTATAAGTAATACCTCACGAGACAACACTTTGATTGGCTGAAGCAATGGTCAATCTGAGACGACCTGTCGGCAGTCATCAGATGTGTACGAGCGTTTGCAACTACAATAAAGGTCATGTCTGATAGAAATAAGATTGACTGTCCAACGATTAAAGGTCATGTATGGTAGTAATACGATTGACTGTCCAACGATTAGCTTCTTAATGCGATCAAATACAGATCAGTCGTAGTACACTCTATTTTGATAAACAATATCAGAATAAATCATGTTTCATTTATAGGGATAATAATATTTCAGTATTGTTTTTTTTTTATTGGGGTTTTACGCCGCTTTCAACATTATTTCAGTTATATCACGTCACGGCAAGAGTTCATTATTCATGATCCCTGGGTAAACAAACCAGTACTAGGCTAAAAAATCTGCCTTGCTCAAGGGACCATAGTGCTGCGACTGGGAATCGAACTCGGAACACCCGGTTTCAAATCCCCGATGCTAACCACTCGACCACAGCGGATTCCTTTAAGTATTGATACTGTGTTTAATATTGACTACGAGGGCCGTTGAAAATTGATATCCCGGGAGACCGAATGTCGAGAGAGATGTAAATTTGAATACTCTCTAAGTAAACAATACAAAGGCCATATCTTGCTATTGCAACATAAGTTTCGTTTATATACCTAGTACAACTTTTAAGACAGAATAAAAAGAATATATTGATACTATTCTTTTTTAATACCAAAATAACACAATTTTAACATAAGGCGTGTGACTCACGCCCCACTACCGCATTAAATCATGTTTCAATGACGTCATATCCTTTTTCAGTGACGTACCATTTACCATATTTGGTATCGTATTTGACCTAGTCGAAAACGGTATTTTAATCCGTCGTGTTGGATTTGCTTATTTGTGCACCGGAAACATGTATAGGTATTTAAAAAGTGTGTATGTGACGTCAGTGTACATGGACAAATATTACAAAGCTCAGTTAACAAACAAACAAGACAAACAAACAAGACTTACCAACGACTCGTTTCGTCTCAACATACACATCGTTAATAGTTCTGATATCATGGCCGTCCGCCTTGTTGTGGTCCGTCACGGCACACAGTGAGCAGATCGGCATGTCACAGCCCTTAGAATGGCAGTAGAAACTGAAAGGCTGATCATCGTGGTTCGGTATAGGGCACGTTCTCTTGTGGTGAAACTCATCCAGGTTAGAGCTGGAAATTAGAAAATGGCCGCTCAATAAAATAACCACATTTCAGTCAATTGAGTTGCTGCGTTTATTGATGACATTAAGTACCTCATACATGTACAAGTATACTATAACTTGTTTCTACTTCCATCATTTCCCATTATATAGTTCTATCCAACATATTCAATTTTAAATACTTAATTTTGATGTGCGCTAAATGACATTAACTGTCGATGCGCCATAAAATACTATACATTCATTCATACCAGTATATCGTTTAATTCGAACTATTTCCATGATCGAATCTGTTTATCAAAACAGCGATGTAATTTATGGGTTCTTTTCGAGCTCGAATAAGAATAAATTTACTGTAAACTAGTATTCAGAACGCTACTGACTTCAGTAACATTATTTACTCAAACCCTTATCTTATACTAGCAATCTCGATCCCCGGCTTTTGATCTGGGTGCTCTGGATTGCTGGGTTATCATTAAGACTGACTCGCTGGTGTAAGGATACATGGAGCTGTTGGGCTTGCAACTAACCTAGGACACGCCAGGACAGACATATATTTCAGATATGTCACTTACCTAACAATGTATAATGTGTTGTTTTTGAAAATGAATTTCATCTTTTTTTTTCGATTGTCCATATATGAATCATTAAATTGCTCTTTCTCAAAAAAGATATTGGATACGCACAAACAATACCCCTAGTGGATATTGGATACGCATGAACAATACGACTAGTGGATATTAGATACGCTCGAACAATACGATTAGTGGATATTGGATACGCACGAACAATACCCCTAGTTGATATTGGATAAGCACAAAGAATACCCCTACTGGATATTGGATACGCACGAACAATACCCCTAGTTAATATTGGATAAGCACAAAGAATACCCCTACTGGATATTGGATACGCACGAACAATAAGACAAGTAGATAATGGATACGCATGAACAATACGACTAGTGGATAATGGATACGCACGAACAATACCACAAGTGGATATTGGATACGCATGAACAATACGACTACTGGATATTGGATACGCTCGAACAATACGACTAGTGGATATGGGATACGCACGAACAATACCCCTAGTGGATATATAATAAACACAAAGAATACCCCTACTGGATATTATATACGCTCGAACAATACGACTAGTAGATAATGGATACGCACGAACAATACGACTAGTAGATAATGGATACGCACGAACAATACGACTAGTGGATAATGGATACGCACGAACAATACCCCTAGTGGATATTGGATAAGCACAAAGAATACCCCTACTGGATATTAGATACGCTCGAACAATACGACTAGTAGATATTAGATACGCACGAACAATACGACTAGTAGATAATGGATACGCAAGAACAATACGACTAGTAGATAATGGATACGCACGAACAATACGACTAGTGGATAATGGATACGCACGATCAAAACGATTAGTAGATATTGGATACGCACGAACAGTACCACAAGTGGCTATGGATACGCACGAACAGTACCACAATTGGCTATGGATACGCACAAACAATACCACAAGTGGCTATGGATACGCATGAACAGTACCACAAGTGGCTGTGCATACGCAAGAACAATACCACAAGTGGCTATAGATACGCATGAACAATACCACAAGTGGCTATGAATACGCAAGAACAATACCACAAGTGGCTATGAATACGCATGAACAATACCACAAGTGGCTATGGATACACAAGAACAATACCATAAGTGGCTATGGATACGCAATAGCAATACCACAAGTGGCTATGAATACGCATGAACAGTACCACAAGTGGCTATGGATACGCAATAACAATACCAGAAGTGGCTATGGATACGCATGAACTATACCACAAGTGGCTATGGATACGTAAAAACAATACCACAAGTGGCTATGGATACGCATGAATAATACCACAAGTGGCCATGGATACGCAAGAACAATACCACTAGTGGCCATGTATACGCATGAACAATACCAGTACTGGATATTGAAGACACACGATCAAAACGATTAGTGGATATTGGATACGCAAGAACAATACCTCAAGTGGCTATGGATACGCATGAACATTACCAAAAGTGGCTATGGATACGCATGAACAGTACCAGAAGTGGCTATGGATACGCAAGAACAATACCAGAAGTGTATATGGGTACGCATGAACAATACCACAAATAGCTATGTATACGCATGAACAATACCACTAGTGTATGTGGATAAGCATAAACAATTCCACAAGTGGCTATGGATACTCATGAACAGTACCACAAGTGGCTATGGATACGCATGAACAGTACCACAAGTGGCTATGGATACGCATGAGCAGTACCACAAATGGCTATGGATACGCATGAACAGTACCACAAGTGACTATGTATACGCATGAACAGTACCACAAGTGACAATGGATACGCATGAACAATACCACAAGTGTCTGTGGATACGCATGAACAGTACCACTAATGTCTATGGATACGCATGAACAGTACCACTAGTGTATGTGGATACGCGATAACTATACGACTAGTGGATATTGGATACGCACGAACACGCAATTCGTCAATTACTGATTTTGGAAAGCTTACCGTCTTAAAGCATCAACAGCCACGATGTTATGACCTTTAGTGACCTTGGTACGTTTGTGGGCCTCGTTACACACCCCACATAGAAACTCGTCACACTCCTTACATCGGTGTGTTGCTCGGTTACGGGGGTCACAACTGTCACAGCCGATCTCATTGGAACGGTTTCGAGTCTGTAACATGAAGATAAATGATTGGGCGTCTTACGGAGAACTTTAGTTTTGTTTCGAATTCGTTATAGACCTTTAGAGGTCTTCATATAGACAGTAAAAATCATCAAATAACATAATGTTATAGTCAACAATAGTGTCAAAGTCATAAATAATGTCAAAACCGTCTGTGAAGTATAGACATAGATCGTGTCATAACCGTTCACGTGAAGCATTGTCATATATTGTGTTATAACCGTTCACGTGACGCATTGTCAAAGATCATTTTATAACCGTTCACGTGACGCATTGTCAAAGATCATTTTATAACAGTTCACGTGAAGCATTGTCATAAATTGTGTCATACATTTTCTCGTGAAGCATAGTCATAGATCGTGTCATAACCGTTCTTGTGAAATATAGTCATAGATCGTGTCTTAACTGTTCTCGTGAAGTATAGTCATATATCTTGTCATAACCGTTCTTGTGAAGCATAGTCATATAACATGTCATGACCGTTCTCGTGAAGCATAGTCATAGATCGTGTCATAATCGTTCTTGTGAAATATAGTCATAGATCGTGTCTTAACTGTTCTCGTGAAGTATAGTCATATATCTTGTCATAACCGTTCTTGTGAAGCATAGTCATATAACATGTCATGACCGTTCTCGTGAAGCATAGTCATAGATCGTGTCATAATCGTTCTTGTGAAATATAGTCATAGATCGTGTCTTAACTGTTCTCGTGAAGTATAGTCATAGATCGTGTCTTAACTGTTCTCGTGAAGCATAGTCATAGATCGTTTCATAACCATTCTTGTGAAATATAGTCATAGATCGTGTCTTAACTGTTCTCGTGAAGTATAGTCATACATCGTGTCATAACCGTTCTTGTGAAGCATAGTCATAGATCATGTCATAACCATTCTCGTGAAGCATAGTCATAGATCGTGTCATAACCGTTCTTGTGAAATATTATCATAGATCGTGTCTTAACTGTTCTCGTGAAGTATAGTCATATATCGTGTCATAACCGTTCTTGTGAAGCATAGTCATAGATCGTGGCATAACTGTTCTCGTAAAGCATTGTCATAGATCGTGTCATAACTGTTCTCGTAAAGCATTGTCATAGATCGTGTCATAACTGTTCTCGTGAAGCATAGTCATAGATCGTGTCATAACCGTTCTCGTGAAACAGTCATAGATCGTGTCATAACCGTTCTCGTGAAGCATAGTCATTACTGACCTCACAATGTTTCCAGGATGCCGTTACGACAATAGATACTGATTTGACTGCGAGGAGGAGCAAACGAATTGAATCGTTCGCTTGTTGAAAATCGCCGAATGTTCGTAATCGTGCGACTTTACCAAATTAGTGTTGGTTTTTATAATGAACTGTGATAGAACTTCACCAACTGTTTATAATGATGTGTATACATCGTTGTTTTGTTTTTATAACGAACTGTTTGTACCTTATAGAACTTCACCAGATGTTGTCTTGCATTATCTACGGGGAGATAACTGATATCATTATTGGGAACTTCATGGACCTCCGTACAGACTGGGCACTGTACCATCTCAGCTCGAACCCGTGTTTTCAGACAAGCATTACAGGTAGTGTGGAGGCACTGGAGGATGTGCGGGTTTCTGTCTCGAGTGTCGTAAAAATTCTTACATACGGGGCATTTCAGGTTATCTTCCTGTAAAATGGGGAAAACACACATGTTAACGAGTAGAGCTTGTTTTACGATAACACCAAATCCCTATATCGAGTATAGAAAAAGAAAATGACTGCTAATGTTTCACCGACCAAGCTCGTATAGCTCATGGTCAAATTGAATAACCGGTTACAGGGAACTACTTTCGTCCACTTATTCAGGTCAAGATTACGGGGCATCCGCATTAATTTTCATTTGAGCTTCATTGGCGAACTTTTGATTAGCTAATGATGAAAATGAAAGTAAGTTCCGTAACATTATTTCGACAATAACCAACACCGATTAATGGCATAGAACAGTTTAATTTCTAAAAATAAATAACATGTGCAAAAAGGAAACGCGAGTTGACATTTTTGAACTGGTACCCCGCAATTACTCGTAAATATATACGTGTTTACTATAGAAGGCGCTGGGTCAACCACTACGCCATGCTAATTCAGTTAAAAAGGCTTTGTCGTTCTTTCCCAATTAACATATTATCAGAGGGTCAAATTCTACCAACCTTTCTAAGCGCTAAGAAGTACTGAACTACTTAAGAGCTTATTTCATCTTTTTTGTTCCCATAATATTTTGTCAAACTTGAACGGTGGAATGTATAGTGATATATAGAGGATATTTGTTTGTTTTGAGTGGATATGGAATATTTCTCATCGAGAATTGTTACAATTGAATATTTTCACGAGCGCGTAGCTCAAGTGAAAATGTTAAAATTGTATCACTTGATAATTGATGATGAAATAATGGAACTATTTGGTGTCTTCTTACCTGTTCGCATGCGGACGAATCTGTGTGAATGTACTTGTTTACTACACAATGTCAGACAATGACAATACGTCGGAATTATGCATGGGTATAGATAAGATAAGGCTTTTATCACATGACAATGCTTGTATCCGATCATATAATATATCCATTACGTATTTCTTTATATATAACTGTGTCCGGAAACTAGGAAAAAGACGTCATACGTATATCACTCACAGTGTGGGTGATAGGTATTATATCTCACTGATAGAACTCAGTATCTCATCGTTTAGCAATAAATAAAGATAGTTACCTTGCTGACTTACAATTCTTTTTAAGAAATCACATCTTTTGGCAGTTATATAAGGGAAACAAAAATGATGAAATATGCGTTTAAGTATTACTTTTCGCTAAGTAAGGTTGGTGGAATTGTACCCAGAACAGTTTTCCACACATTGATTCATAACAGTTCCACATTAATCCATAACAGTTCCCCACACATTGATCCAGAACAGTTCTCCACACATTGATCCAGAACAGTTCCCCACACATTGATCCAGAACAGTTCTTCATACATTGATCCAGAACAGTTCTCAACACATTGATCCAGAACAGTTCTCCACACATTAATCCAGAACAGTTCTCCACACATTGATCCAGAACAGCTCTCCACACATTGATCCAGAACAGTTCTCAACACATTGATCCAGAACAGTTCTCCACACATTGATCGATGGTTGGTGGAAGTGTTCCCAGACAGTTCTCAACACATTGATCCAGAGCAGTTCTCAACACATTGATCCAGAGCAGTTTTCAACACATTGATCCAGAAGAGTTCTCAACACATTGATCCAGAACAGTTCTCAACACATTGATCCAGAACAGTTCACCACACATTGATCCAGAACAGTTCTCCAGACATTGATCCAGAACAGTTCTCAACACATTGATCCAGAACAGTTCTCCACACATTGATCCACAACAGTTATCAACACATTGATCCAGAACAGTTCTAAACACATTGATCCAGAACAGTACTCCACACATTGATCCAGAACAGTTCTCCACACATTGATCCAGAACAGTTCTCCAGACATTGATCCAGAACAGTTCTCCACACATTGATCCAGAACAGTTCTCCAGACATTGATCCAGAACAGTTCTCCACACATTGATCGATGGTTCGTGGAAGTGTTCCCAGACAGTTCTCCACACATTGATCCAGAACAGTTCTCCAGACATTGATCCAGAACAGTTCTCCACACATTGATCCAGAACAGTTCTCCAGACATTGATCCAGAACAGTTCTCCACACATTGATCGATGGTTCGTGGAAGTGTTCCCAGACAGTTCTCCACACATTGATCCAGAACAGTTCTCAACACATTGATCGATGGTTGGTGGAAGTGTTCACAGAACAGTTCTCCACACATTGATCCAGAACAGTTCTCAACACATTGATCG
The DNA here is from genome assembly GCA_031761405.1 of Serripes groenlandicus. Taxonomy (NCBI): domain Eukaryota; kingdom Metazoa; phylum Mollusca; class Bivalvia; order Cardiida; family Cardiidae; genus Serripes; species Serripes groenlandicus. The sequence continues at coordinate 65,496,523 of JASEVX010000008.1, forward strand.
ATGGTTGGTGGAAGTGTTCCCAGAACAGTTATCCACACATTGATCCAGAACAGTTCTCAACACATTGATTCAGAACAGTTCTCCACACATTGATCCAGAACAGTTCTCCACACATTGATCGATGGTTGGTGGAAGTGTTCCCAGAACAGTTCTCAGCACATTGATCCAGAACAGTTCTCCACACATTGATCGATGGTTGGTGGAAGTGTTCCCAGAACAGTTCTCAGCACATTGATCCAGAACAGTTCTCCACACATTGATCCAGAACAGTTCTCAACACATTGATCCAGAACAGTTCTCAACACATTGATCCAGAACAATTCTCCAAACATTGATCCAGAACAGTTTTCAACAGATTGATCCAGAACAGGTCTCCACACATTGATCGATGGTTGGTGGAAGTGTTCCCAGAACAGTTCCCCACAAATTGATCTAAAACAGTTCTCAACACATTTATCCAGAACAGTTCTCAACACATTGATCCAGAACAGTTCTCCACACATTGATCCAGAACAGTTCTCCACACATTGATTCAGAACAGTTCTCCACACATTGATCCAGAACAGTTCCCCACACATTGATCCAGAACAGTTCTCCACACATTGATTCAGAACAGTTCTCCACACATTGATCCAGAACAGTTCTCCACACATTGATCCAGAACAGTTATCCACACATTGATCCAGAACAGTTCTCCACACATTGATCCAGAACAGTTCTCCACACATTGATCGATGGTTGGTGGAAGTGTTCCCAGAACAGTTCTCAGCACATTGATCCAGAACAGTTCTCCACACATTGATCGATGGTTGGTGGAAGTGTTCCCAGAACAGTTCTCAGCACATTGATCCAGAACAGTTCTCCAAACATTGATCCAGAACAGTTCTCAACACATTGATCCAGAACAGTTCTCAACACATTGATCCAGAACAATTCTCCAAACATTGATCCAGAACAGTTTTCAACAGATTGATCCAGAACAGGTCTCCACACATTGATCGATGGTTGGTGGAAGTGTTCCCAGAACAGTTCCCCACAAATTGATCTAAAACAGTTCTCAACACATTTATCCAGAACAGTTCTCAACACATTGATCCAGAACAGTTCTACACACATTGATCCAGAACAGTTCTCCACACATTGATTCAGAACAGTTCTCCACACATTGATCCAGAACAGTTCCCCACACATTGATCCAGAACAGTTCTCCACACATTGATTCAGAACAGTTCTCCACACATTGATCCAGAACAGTTCTCCACACATTGATCCAGAACAGTTATCCACACATTGATCCAGAACAGTTCTCCACACATTGATCCAGAACAGTTCTCCACACATTGATCGATGGTTGGTGGAAGTGTTCCCAGAACAGTTCTCAGCACATTGATCCAGAACAGTTCTCCACACATTCATCGATGGTTGGTGGAAGTGTTCCCAGAACAGTTCTCAGCACATTGATCCAGAACAGTTCTCCACACATTGATCGATGGTTGGTGGAAGTGTTCCCAGAACAATTCTCCACACATTGATCCAGAACAGTTCTCAACACATTGATTCAGAACAGTTCTCCACACATTGATCCAGAACAGTTCTCCACACATTGATACAGAACAGTTTTCAACACATAGATTCAGAACAGTTCTCCACACATTGATCGATGGTTGGTGGAAGTGTTCCCAGAACAGTTCTCAACACATTGATCCAGAACAGTTCTCCACACATTGATTCAGAACATTTCTTAACACATTGATCCAGAACAGTTCTCCACATATTGATCGACGGTTGGTGGAAGTGTTCCTAGAACAGTTCTCCACACATTGATCCAGAACAGTACTCCACACATTGATCCAGAACAGTTCCCCACACATTGATCCAGAACAGTTCTCCACACATTGATTCAGAACAATTCTCAACACATTGATCGATGGTTGGTGGAAGTGTTCCCAGAACAGTTCTCCACACATTGATCCAGAACAGTTCTCCACACATTGATCCAGAACAGTTCTCCACACATTGATCCAGAACAGTTCTCCACACATTGATCCAGAACAGTTCTCCACACATTGATCCAGAACAGTTCTCCACACATTGATCCAGAACAGTTCCCCACACATTGATCCAGAACAGTTCTCCACACATTGATTCAGAACAGTTCTCAATACATTGATCGATGGTTGGTTGAAGTGTTTCCAGATCAGTTCTCCACACATTGATCCAGAACAGTTCTCAACACATTGATCCAGAGCAGTTCTCAATACATTGATCCAGAACAGTTCTCAACACATTGATCCAGAGCAGTTCTCAACACATTGATCCAGAACAGTTCTCAACACATTGATCCAGAACAGTTCTCAACACATTGATCCAGAGCAGTTCTCAACACATTGATCCAGAGCAGTTCTCAACACATTGATCCAGAACAGTTCTCATCACATTGATCGATGGTTGGTGGAAGTGTTCCCAGACAGTTCTCAACACATTGATCGATGTTTGGTGGAAGTGTTCCCAGAACAGTTTTCAACACATTGATTCAGAACAGTTCTCAACACATTGATCCAGAACAGTTCTCAACACATTGATCCAGAACAGTTCTCCACACATTGATCCAGAACAGTTCTCAACACATTGATCCAGAACAGTTCTCAACACATTGATCCAGAACAGTTCCCCACACATTGATCCAGAACAGTTCCCCACACATTGATCCAGAACAGTTCTCAACACATTTATCGATGAACGCAGTTTTGATTATAACTTCATAATTTGAAAGATTTCCTGCTTTGCTAACATATGCCAATGTAAGTATCGGGTCCTTTGGTCCGTTCTCCCTATATATAGTGTATGTTATCATCAAATCGGCTATCTAGTAACAATGCCCTTTTTACTTGTTACAAACAAAATAGATTAACCAAAAGTTACCCAAATAATTTAAATCCCTGCTGACATATTTCTCTAATTTTCTTTTAAACAACTTAATTTTCAATCAAATACGTTTTACATTTATATATATATAATCAATTCAGTAAGAGACAAACACAAACACAATTGCCACTTATTCAAGGACGTAATCATGTGTGTGCGGAATCAGTTTCATTGAATTTGATTATTTTAGTTTTATCCCAGGGCCATTCACCTCCTCCACACTTTTGGTTATTGTATTTTGAAAGATTTATTCCTTGAACCATTCCCCCCACAATTTATAAATCATTGTTTTGTTTTAAATATATTTAGTCCTTTTTTAATCTTTGATATTTAATTAAACAGTGAGATCAGCCCTATATCCATGGGGCTCATTGTCTAGAAGAATAAACACAATATGTTCACTTCAACTTAGCATAATTAAAATAGGACATAATCTTTTAGGATTATCCAGCTAGTCGAACTGTCTGCTTACATTATATATGTAAGTGAATTGACATGTTTATCCATAAACAATGTATTCGTGACGCATTAGCATGGTTTTCACATTCAAACATGTACATCAATAAACAATGTATTCGACACGTATTAGTATGGTTTACACATTAAAACAAACATGTTCATCAATAAACAATGTATTCGAGACGAATTAGTATGGTTTACACATTCAAACATGTTCATCGATAAACAATGTATTCGAGACGAATAAGTATGGTTTACACTTTCAAACATGTTCATCAATAAACAATGTATTCGAGACGAATTAGTATGGTTTACACATTCAAACATGTTCATCAATCAACAATGTATTCGAGACGCATTAGTATGGTTTACACTTTCAAACATGTTCATCAATAAACAATGTATTCGAGACGAATTAGTATGGTTTACACATTCAAACATGTTCATCAATAAACAATGTATTTGAGACGCATTAGTATGGTTTACACTTCCAAACATGTTCATCAATAAACAATGTATTCGAGACGCATTAGTATGGTTTACACATTCAAACATGTTCATCGATAAACAATGTATTCGAGACGCATTAGTATGGTTTACACATTCAAACAAACATGTTCATCAATAAACAATGTATTCGAGACGAATTAGTATGGTTTACACTTTCAAACATGTTCATCAATAAACAATGTATTTGACACGCATTAGTATGGTTAACACATTCAAACAGGTTCATCAATAAACACTGTATTTGACACGCATTAGTATGGTTTACACATTAAAACAAACATGTTCATCAATAAACAATGTATTCGAGACGAATTAGTATGGTTTACACATTCAAACAAACATGTTCATCAATAAACAATGTATTCGAGACGAATTAGTATGGTTTACACTTTCAAACATGTTCATCAATAAACAATGTATTTGACACGCATTAGTATGGTTAACACATTCAAACAGGTTCATCAATAAACACTGTATTTGACACGCATTAGTATGGTTTACACATTAAAACAAACATGTTCATCAATAAACAATGTATTCGAGACGCATTAGCATGGTTTACACATTCAAACATGTTTATCGATAAACAATGTATTTGACACGAATTAGTATGGTTTACACTTTCAAACATGTTCATTGATAAACAATGTATTCGAGACGCATTAGTATGGTTTACGCTTTCAAACATGTTCATTGATAAACAATGTATTCGAGACGCATTAGTATGGTTTACGCTTTCAAACATGTTCATCGATAAACAATGTATTCGAGACGCATTAGTATGGTTTACACAATAAAAGAAACATGTAATACAATAAACAATGTATTCGAGACGCATTAGTATGGTTTACACTTTCAAACATGTTCATCGATAAACAATGTATTCGAGACGCATTAGTATGGTTTACACATTCAAACAGGTTCATCAATAAACAATGTATTCGACACGCATTAGTATGGTTTACACATTCAAACATGTTCATCGATAAACAATATATTCGAGACGAATAAGTATGGTTTACACTTTCAAACATGTTCATCAATAAACAATGTATTCGAGACGAATTAGTATGGTTTACACATTCAAACATGTTCATCAATCAACAATGTATTCGAGACGCATTAGTATGGTTTACACTTTCAAACATGTTCATCAATAAACAATGTATTCCAGACGAATTAGTATGGTTTACACATTCAAACATGTTCATCAATAAACAATGTATTTGAGACGCATTAGTATGGTTTACACTTCCAAACATGTTCATCAATAAACAATGTATTCGAGACGCATTAGTATGGTTTACACATTCAAACATGTTCATCGATAAACAATGTATTCGAGACGCATTAGTATGGTTTACACATTCAAACAAACATGTTCATCAATAAACAATGTATTCGAGACGAATTAGTATGGTTTACACTTTCAAACATGTTCATCAATAAACAATGTATTTGACACGCATTAGTATGGTTAACACATTCAAACAGGTCCATCAATAAACACTGTATTTGACACGCATTAGTATGGTTTACACATTAAAACAAACATGTAATCAATAAACACTGTATTTGACACGCATTAGTATGGTTTACACATTAAAACAAACATGTTCATCAATAAACAATGTATTCGAGACGCATTAGCATGGTTTACACATTCAAACATGTTTATCGATAAACAATGTATTTGACACGAATTAGTATGGTTTACACTTTCAAACATGTTCATCGATACACAATGTATTCGAGACGCATTAGTATGGTTTACGATTTCAAACATGTTCATCGATAAACAATGTATTCGAGACGCATTAGTATGGTTTACACATTCAAACATGTACATCAATAAACAATGTATTCGAGACGCATGAGTATGGTTTACACAATAAAACAAACATGTAATACAATAAACAATGTATTCGAGACGCATTAGTATGGTTTACACTTTCAAACATGTTCATCGATAAACAATGTATTCGAGACGCATTAGTATGGTTTACACATTCAAACAGGTTCATCAATAAACAATGTATTCGACACGCATTAGTATGGTTTACACATTCAAACATGTTCATCAATAAACAATGTATTTGACACGCATTAGTATGGTTAACACATTCAAACAGGTTCATCAATAAACACTGTATTTGACACGCATTAGTATGGTTTACACATTAAAACAAACATGTTCATCAATAAACAATGTATTCGAGACGCATTAGCATGGTTTACACATTCAAACGTACATGTTCATCGATAAACAATGTTTTCGACACGCATACTTATGGTTTACACTTTCAAAACCGACAATTACATTGTATTCCTAAAGGATTTTTATCTTAAGACTATTTGAATTCTTGTAAGTCTTGTCATTTCTTTCAAAGATAGTTTATTATCCACTTTAAGACAGATTGTCCACAGATAACGAGAACGGTTATGACATAATCCATGACAATGCTTCACTTGAACGGTTATGACATAATCTATGAAAATGCTTCACGAGAACGGTTATGACTCATGACACGATGTATGGCATTGCTTCACGAGAACGGTTATGACATAATCCATGACAATGCTTCACTTGAACGGTTATGACATAATCTATGACAATGCTTCACGAGAACGGTTATGACTCATGACACGATGTATGGCATTGCTTCACGAGAACGGTTATGACACGATCTATGACTATGACTCACTTGTACGGTTATGACACAATCTCTGACAATACTTCACTAGAACGGTTATGTCACGATCTATGACTTTGCTTTACGAGAACGGTTATGTCACGATCTAAGACTATGCTTCACTTAAACGGTTATGACAAGATATTCACGATTATTATCATTATTATCAACTCTTGGGGCTACGTACAGAGCTTATTGCGTTATCTGTGGACAATCTGTCTTAAAGTGGATAATAAACTCTCTTTGAAAGAATGAATGAATGAATGAATGAATGTATATTGTTTTTAATGGCGCATCGACAGCTAAGGTCATTTAGCGCGCAATTAAATTTAGTTATTCATTATCCCTGGGTAAACAAACCAGTACTAGGCTAGAAAATGTGCCATGCCCAAGGGCACTCCACCATGACCGTAGTGCCGCGACTGGGGATCGAACCCGGGACACCCGGTTTCGAAATCCCCGATGCGAACCACTCGCCACAGCGGATTCCCTCTTTGAAAGAAATGACAAGACTTACAAGAATTCAAATAGTCTTAAAATGAAAATCCTTTAGGAATACAATGTAATTGTCAGTTTTGAAAGTGTAAACCATACTAATGCGTGTCGAAAACATTGTTTATCGATGAACATGTACGTTTGAATGTGTAAACCATACTAATGCGTGTCGAATACACTGTTCTCGTGAAGCATTGTCATAGATTATGTCATAACCGTTCACGTGAAGCATAGTCATAGGTCGTGTCATAAGTCATAACTGTTCTCGTGAAGCATTGTCATAGATTATGTCATAACCTTTCAAGTGAAGCATTGTCATAGATTATGTCATAACCGTTCAAGTGAAGCATTGTCATATATTATGTCATAACCGTTCTCGTGAAGCATAGTCATGGATCGTGTCATAACCGTTCTCGTAAAACATAGTCATATATCATGTCATAACTGTTTACGTGAAGCATAGTCATAGATCGTGTCATAACCTTTCACGTGAAGCATAATCATATATTGTGTCATAACAGTTCACGTGAAGCATAGTCATATATCGTGTCATAACCTTTCTCGTAAAGCATAGTCATATAACATGTCATGACCGTTCACGTGCAGCATAGTCATAGATCGTGTCATAACCGTTCTCGTAAAGCATAGTCAAATCACATGTCATAACCGTTCTCGCGAAGCATTGACATATATCGTGTCATAATCGTTCACGTGAAGCATAGTCATAGATTGTGTCATAACCGTTCACGTGAAGCATAGTCATAGATCGTGTCATAACCGTTCACGTGAAGCATAGTCATATATTGTGTAATAACCATTCACGTGAAGCATTGTCATATATCGTGTCATAACTATTCACGTGAAACATTGTCATATATCGTGTCATAACCTTTCTCGTAAAGCATAGTCATATAACATGTTATGACCGTTCACGTGCAGCATACTCATCATATATCGTGTCATAAGCGTTTACGTGAATAATTGCCATAAAACGTGTCATAAGTCATAACCGTTCATATAAAGCATAATCGTATATCATGTCATAACTGTTCTCGTGAAGTATTGTCATAGATCGTTTCATAACCGTTCTTGTGAAGCATAGTCATATATCATGTCATAACCGTTTACGTGAGGCATTGTCATAGATTGTTTCATAACCGTTCTTGTAACGCATAGTCATATATCGTGTCATAACCGTTCTTGTGATGCATAGTCATATAACATGTCATAACTGTTCTCGTGAAGCATAGTCATATATTGGGTCATAACCGTTCACGTGAAGCATAGTCATAGATCGTGTTATAACCGTTCACCTGAAGCATAGTCATATATTGTGTCATAACCATTCACGTGAAGCATTGTCATATATCGTGTCATAACCATTCACGTGAAGCATTGTCATATATCGTGTCATAACCTTTCTCGTAAAGCATAGTCATATAACATGTTATGACCGTTCACGTGCATCATACTCATATATCGTGTCATAAGCGTTTACGTGAATAATTGCCATAAAACGTGTCATAAGTCATAACCGTTCTCGTGAAGCAGAGTCATATAACATGTCATAACCGTTCACATAAAGCATAATCGTATATCATGTCATAACTGTTCTCGTGAAGTATTGTCTTAGATCGTTTCATAACCGTTCTTGTGAAGCATAGTCATATATCATGTCATAACCGTTTACGTGAGGCATTGTCATATATTGTTTCATAACCGTTCTGGTAACGCATAGTCATATATCGTGTCATAACCGTTCTTGCGATGCATAGTCATATAACATGTCATAACTGTTCTCGTGAAGCATAGTCATAGATTGTGTCATAAACGTTTACGTGAAGCATTGTCATATATTGTTTCATAAGCGTTCTGGTGACGCATAGTCATATATCGTGTCATAACCGTTCTTGTGCTGCATAGTCATATAACATGTCATAACTGTTCTCGTGAAGCAAAGTCATATATCATGTTATAACCGTTCAAGTGAAGCATTGTCATATATCGTGTCATAACAGTTCAGGTTAGGCATGTCAAATATCGTGTCATAACCGTTCAGGTAAAGCATTTCCATATCTTGTGTCATAACCGTTCAGGTGAAACAATGGCATAGATCGTGTCATAACCGTTCTCGTGAAGCAATGTCATATATCGTGTCATAACTGTTCTCGTGAAGTATATTCATATAGTGTGTCATAACCGTAATCGGGAAGCATTATACTATATCGTGTCATAACTGTTCTCGTGAAGCATAGTCATAGATCGTGTGATAACCATTTTCGTGAAGCATAGTCATATATCGTGTCACAACCGTTCTCATGAAGCATAGTCATATATCGTGTCACAACCGTTCTCATGAAGCATAGTCATATATCGTGTCATAACCATTCTCGTAAAGCATAGTCATATATTGTGTCACAACCGTTCTCATTAAGCATAGTCATATATCGTGGCATAACCATTATAGTGAAGCATAGTCATAGATAGTGTCATAACTGTTCGTGTTATAAATGTCGTATCATAACCGTTCTCGAGAAGCATGATCATAGATCGTGTCATAACCGTTCTCATGAAGCATAGTCATATATCGTGTCACAACCGTTCTCATGAAGCATAGTCATATATCGTGTCATAACAATTCTCGTGAATTTTTTTCATAGATCGTGTCATAACCGTTCTCGTGACACAAAGTCATAACCGTTCTCGTGACACAAAGTCATAACCGTTCTCGTGACACAAAGTCATAACCGTTCTCGTGACACAAAGTCATAACCGTTCTCATGAAGCTTTGTCATAGATCACCTCAAAACCGTTATTGTGAGGCATACACATAACTCGTGTCATAACTGTTCCCAAGAAGCATAGTCATATATCGTGTGATAACCGTTCTCGAAAGATTTAGACATAAATCGTGTCATAAACATTCTCGTGGAGGTTTTAGATCGTGTCATAGCTCTTGTGTTTTTAACCGTTATCGTCTAGCATAGAAATATATCTTGTCATAATCATTCTCGTGAAGCATATACATAGCTCGTGTCCTAACTGTTATCGTCTAGCATAGCCATATATCTTGTCATAATCATTCTCGTGAAGCATAGACATAGCTCTTGTGTTTTTAACCGTTATCGTCTAGCATAGAAATATATCGTGTCATAATCATTCTCATGAAGCATAGACATAGCTCGTGTCATAAATGTTATCGTCTAGCATAGCCATATATCGTTTCATAATCATTCTCGTGAAGCATAGACATAGCTCGTGTGTTTTTAACCGTTATCGTCTAGCATAGAAATATATCGTGTCATAATCATTCTCGTGAAGCATAGACATAGCTCGTGTTTTTAACCGTTATCGTGTAGCATAGACATATATCGTGTCATAATCATTCTCGTGAAGCATAGACATAGCTCGTGTTTTTAACCGTTATCGTGTAGCATAGACATAGCTCCTGTCCTAACCGTTATCATAAACATCATCAGCATTTTCATATATCTTGTCATAACCGTGCTCGTGTAGCATTGTGATAGATCGTGTCATAACTGTTCTCGTGTATCATTGTGATAGATCGTGTCATAACTGTTCTCGTGTAGCATTGTGATAGATCGTGTCATAACTGTTCTCGTGTAGCATTGTGATAGATCGTGTCAATATCGTTCTCCTGTAGCATTGTCATATACCGTGTCATAACTGTTCTCGTGTAGCATTGTGATAGATCGTGTCATTACCTTTCTCCTGTAGCATTGTCAAGCATTGTCATAGATTGTGTCATAACCGTTTTCGTGAAGCATAGTCATATATTGTCTCATTACCGTTATCGTGAAGCATAGTCATATATCGTGTCATTACTGTTATCGGTAAGCATAGTCATATATCGTGTCATTACTGTTATCGTGAAGCATAGTCATATATCGTGTCATTACCGTTATCGTGGAGCATAGTTATATATCGTGTCATTACCGTTAACGTGAAGCATAATTATAGATCGTGTCATTACTGACCTCACAGGATGCCTGTACGACTAGATAACGGACAGGATGCCTGTACGACTAGATAACGGACAGGATGCCTGTACGACTAGATAACGGACAGGATGCATGTACAACTAGATAACGTACAGGATGCCTGTACGACTAGATAACGGACAGGATGCCTGTACGACTAGATAACGGACAGGATGCCTGTACGACTAGATAACGGACAGGAAATATCCTGATTTGACTGTGCCGAGGAGCAATCTGATCTGAATCGTTCCCTTGTTAACCCTAACCCTTGTTGCAAAACTCCAAATGTTCGTTATCGTGCGATCTATCTCTCTTTGTATCTTTCTCTCACTTTCTGTTCATTCTTCTCCTCTCTCTCTATATATATATATGTACCTCTCTCTCTTTCTCTCTCTCTCTCTCTCTCTCTCTCTCTCTCT
>JASEVX010000008.1:65508224-65634441 GCA_031761405.1 Serripes groenlandicus
AGGAGAGAGAAAGGGAGAGGGAGAGGGAGATGAGAGAGAGGAGAGAGAAAATAGAGAGAGATGGAGAGGGATATAGAGTTATATAGAGAACAGAGAGAGAGAGGGGGGGGAGATAGAGAGAGAGAGAGAGAGAGAGAGGAGTAACATGAAGTAAAAGAGACAGGTGATTTCAACATGACTCTTAGAAAAAAATACCCAGCTCAGCCAAAGAATACTTCCCTATAATTCCGTGATTCCCTATTGTCAATTTTAACTCATCAGTAAGGTCTTGTTATAATAAATCAATCTTACCTATTTTTAGATCGGTGACCTTTCTCGTTTTCCTCTCGGTAATTTGGGGTAAATTGAGAGGCTTTCTCACCGTATGCACGGCAGTCATATATCCACCTGTGATATTGGCATAGAAACCAACAAAATAAACATGTACAAATCCACAGATTGCAAGATTTAAAACGTGTGTACCTATTGTTTAGGGGAAAGTCAAATTTGATTGTAAAACACTTGAAATTTAATCAACCGCTCGTTTCGGTTCACTATCAAACAATAGATAGGCAATCGTCTAAGACTTCTTTTAAATTATAACTCTTTGGTATGTAATAAACCCTATATTTAAGCGTTGTTAGTTTATCAATAAATAACGGTGTAAGTATTGGATAGAGTTGACACCATAGAGTTAAAAGAAGACATTAATTCACGTGAGCAAGCTCACATTTGGCCAGCATTTTAACTTAAGTAACACATACAACAACAAACACATACAGATACATAATAGCATATAGCTATTGAATAGAGTTGATTTTTCATTTGATGGAGCTGTCAAACTAGGGATTGTCAGATCGAACCCCATCTCGACCAAAATTGTTTCCGACATTTAAAAAACAGTCAGTGCGACACGCGTCATTCGTCTTCCACCATTGGCGAAAGGTCTGTGAGGGAAAAGAAGCTGGAGACTGTGCGGAGTACTGGTGTGAGAAGCCAGGAAACACTTGAGTATTTGAGATGGCCTCGATTATCTAAATGAAAACTTTTTGAAAATGGCATTAAACCAAAACCAATCAATCAGAAAATAAACGGTGTATAGTTAAAAGAGAAAAGAAAACATCAGTCTGGTTTATGCCCTCGAGAAATTGTTCGATATGGTGAATGTTCGCAAGTTCGATAATACAGAGAAACTGGGTGATACATACATGCACGACGGAACGGCGTTCTAATTAGTGTTGATTGTAGTGGTTACAACTGAGTGATACATACATGCACGACGGTACAGTGTCTAATTATTGTCGATTGCAGTGATTGAAACTGGGTGATCACACATGCACGACGGTACAGTGTCTAATTAGTGTCGATTGCAGTGATTGAAACTGGGTGATCACACATGCACGACGGTACAGTGTCTAATTAGTGTCGATTGCAATGGTTGATACACACATGCTTGACGGTACAGCGTCTAATTAGTGTTGATTGTAGTGGTTACAACTGAGTGATACACACATGCACGACGGTACAGTGTCTAATTAGTGTTGATTGTAGTGGTTACAACTGAGTGATACAAACATGCACGACGGTACAGTGTCTAATTAGTGTTGATTGTAGTGGTTAAAACTGAGTGATACACACATGCACGACGGTTCAGTGTCTAATTAGTGCTGATTGTAGTGGTTACAACTGAGTGATACACACATGCACGACGGTACAGTGTCTAATTAGTGTTGATTGTAGTGGTTACAACTGAGTGATACACACATGCACGACGGTACAGTGTCTAAATAGCGTCGATTGCAGTGGTTGAAACTGGGTGATACACACATGCACGACGGTACAGTGTCTAATTAGTGTCGATTGCAATGGTTGATACACACATGCACGACGGTACAGCGTCTAATTAGTGTTGATTGTAGTGGTTACAACTGAGTGATACACACATGCACGACAGTACAGTGTCTAAATAGCGTCGATTGCAGTGATTGAAACTGGGTGATACACACATGCATGACGGTACAGTGTCTAATTATTGTCGATTGCAGTGGTTAAAAATGGGTGATACACACATGCACGACGGTACAGCGTCTCATTATTGTCGATTGCAGAGGTTGATTGATCGTTCTGTGTTTTACGCCGCTTTCAATTGTTCCATTATATCACGGCGTTTCCTGGGTAAGTTACCAGTACTTCTGGTCTATTTACGAACCAGTAAGTCATAAATCTGCAACCCTTAGCGCCACTGAGGACAGCCATTACTACCATTTTTAAAGTATTTGGTGTGATCCGACCGGGGATCGAACCTGCGACATCCCGCACACGAGGCTGACGATCTACCACTACACTATAGAAGCTATGTATTAAATGATGTGTTCCCAAGTATTGGTCAACATAAATTATATTGCACTACGGTAATGGGTTCGAATCCCTGTAACAGAATGCGTTTTATTCAATGACCTTTGTTATAATGATGAACGGTTCGTGTTAAGTGAGAAAATATTTCTTTCTATCTAATTAATTAAATGTGTTCTATATTTCCGAAGTTACCTAATAAAATAAAACAGATGCGTACATGTATGTATGCTATATTTTATACTTTCGGACAAGATTACAGTTTGCTAGACTTGATACTATAAAAGGAGTATGGAATCCTTATTCTTTTTTTTTAAGAAAAAGAAATGATGGAATATAAATAAGATAACAAATTAAAACCTCCCTAATACAATCGAATCGAACGCATTTAGAGTTAACATTTGGGAGTGCTTGTATAATCGTTATGTATATAGTAATGAAATATACTGAATAAATGAGCGCATGTCGCTGAAACTACACCATCATTATAGCTTAGTTGGTAGAATCAAAGTGTAGTGGTCATGCGTTAGATTCTTATGATTTGCGTAAATCTGGGATTTTGGTCAGTTTACGTATAAAACATTTATTAGATATTTGCTGTTTAGGAGTCATCATAACTTGGTCGGTTTACGTATACAACATAAACTAAACTGCCCGTGTCATGTGTTAATCATGCCTTTACAACCAATATTAAAGTCTCTGGTATGACCGCGGCTGCTGATCGAACCCGCGACCTCCCATATTAACATTTACAGTGTTCGATAGAATCTTTTGAACGTAAATCAAAACACAAAATCAGCATTATTAATACTTCATTTAGGTAAGTAACTACATGTACTGCATGAGTTTGTTTGTTGCGATGGAATAGGAAGCAGACGTGGAAACGGTTTGTAATGTTACTACATTATAATCGTTTCGTAAAATGGTTCCAACCTCCGAAGCAATACACGAGAATGTGTAGCGTTCCTATTGGACAGATTTAACCCTCCGTCTAGCGTTGTAGATTCGATTCAGTGGTAGCGGACAATTACTATGTGTATGTACTTGTATATTACTTTACGGAGACATGCTTAATACTTTGTTTAGTTCTTCTTTCCAAAATAATATTTCAATATTTCTAAATATGATTTCGTTTATTCTAAATAAGCATTATCTAATCAAAATAAGCGACCTTCTTCTCTCTCTCCTTTTAGTTCCCAAACTTTAGATGCAACAAAGCGCCTCATGTGAGCTTTTGTTTTACAATACGTTCGATGCTTTGCTTTAAGCAATGTGATGTAACACCTTCCATGTGACGGAGGCGTCCAGTCCCTTGAGTCAGTAATGTGATGTAAAACCTTCCATGTGGCGGGGGCGTCCAGTCCCTTGAGACAATAATGTGATGTGACACCTTCCAGGTAACGGAGGCGTCCAGTCACTCGAGTCAGTAATGTGTTATAACACCTTCCAGGTAAGGGAGGCGTCTAGTCACTCGAGTCAGTATTGTGATGAATCACCTTCCAGGAAACGGAGGCGTCCAGTCACTCGAGTCAGTAATGTGTAATAACACCTTCCAGGTAACGAAGGCGTCCAGTCACTCGAGTTAGTAATGTGTTATAACACCTTCCAGGTAACGAAGGCGTCCAGTCACTCGAGTCAGTAATGTGTTATAACACCTTCCAGGTAACGAAGGCGTCCAGTCATTCGAGTCAGTAATGTGTTATAACACCTTCCAGGTAACAGAGGCATCTAGTCACTCGAGTCAGTAATGTGTTATAACACCTTCCAGGGAACGAAGGCGTCCAGTCCCTCGAGTCAGTAATGTGATGTGACACCTTCCAGGTAACCGGAGGCGTCCATTCACTCGATTCAGTAATGTGATGTAACACCTTCCAGGTAACGAAGGCGTCCAGTCACTTGTGTCAGTAATGTGATGTAACACCTTCCAGTTAACAGAGGCGTCCAGTCACTCGAGTCTGTATTATGATGTATCACCTTCCAGGTAACAGACTAGTCAGTAATGTGATGAATCACCTTCCAGGTAACGGAGGCGTCCAGTCCCTCGTGTCAGTAATGTGAGATTAAACCTTCCAGGTTACGGAGGCGTCCAGTCCCTCTAGTCAGTAATGTGAGATTAAACCTTCCAGGTAACGGAGTCGTCCAGTCCGTCAAGTCAGTAATGTGATGTAACACCTTCCAAGTAACGGAGGCATCCATTCACTCGAGTCAGTAATGAGATGTAACACCTTCCAGGTAACAGAGACATCCAGTCACTCGAGTCAGTAATGAGATGTAACACCTTCCAGGTAACAGAGGCATCCAGTCCCTCGAGTTAGTAATGTGATGTAACAACTTCCAAGTAACGGAGGCGTCCAGTAACTCGAGTCAGTAATGTGATGTAACACCTTCCAGGTAACGGAGGCGTCTAGTCCCTCGAGTTAGTAATGTACTGTAACACCTTCCAGGTAACAGAGGCATCCAGTCCCTCGAGTCAGTAATGTGTTATAACACCTTCCAGGTAACAGAGGCATCCAGTCCCTCGAGTCAGTAATGTGTTATAACACCTTCCAGGTAACAGAGGCATCCAGTCACTCGAGTCAGTAATGATATGTAACACCTTCCATGTAACGGAGGCGTCTAGTCCTCGAGTCAGTAATGTGATGTAACACCTTCCAGGTAACGGAGGCGTCTAGTCCCTCGAGTTAGTAATGTTATGTAACACCTTCCAGGTTACGGAGGCGTCCAGTCCCTCGTGTGAGTAATGTACTGTAACACCTTCTAGGTAACGGAGGCATCCAGTCCCTCGTGGCAGTAACGTGAGATTAAACCTTCCAAGTAACGGAGGTGTCCATTAACTCGAGTCGGTAATGTGTTATAACACCTTCCAGGTAACGAAGGCATCCAGTCACTCGAGTCAGTAATGTGTTATAACACCTTCCAAGTAACGGAGGCATCCAGTCACTCGAGTCAGTAATGTGTTATAACACCTTCCAAGTAACGGAGGCGTCCAGTCACTCGAGTCAGTAATGTGTTATAACACCTTCCAAGTAACGGAGGCATCCAGTCACTCGAGTCAGTAATGTGTTATAACACCTTCCAGGTAACGAAGGCATCCAGTCACTCGAGTTAGTAATGTGTTATAACACCTTCCAAGTAACGGAGGCATCCAGTCACTCGAGTCAGTAATGTGTTATAACACCTTCCAGGTAACAGAGGCGTCTAGTCCCTCGAGTCAGTAATGTGTTATAACACCTTCCAAGTAACGGAGGCATCCAGTCACTCGAGTCAGTAATGTGTTATAACACCTTCCAAGTAACGGAGGCATCCAGTCACTCGAGTCAGTAATGTTATGTAACACCTTCCAGGTTACGGAGGCGTCCAGTCACTCGAGTCAGTAATGTGATGTAACACCTTCCAGGTAACGGAGGTGTCCAGTCCCTCTAGTCAGGAATGTGATGTAACACCTTCCAAGTAACGGAGGCATCCAGTCACTTGAGTCAGTAATGTGATGTAACACCTTCCAAGTAACGGAGGCATCCAGTCACTCGAGTCAGTAATGTGATGTAACACCTTCCAGGTAACGGAGTCGTCCAGTCACTCGAGTCAGTAATGTAATGTAACACCTTCCAGGTAACGGAGGCATCCAGTCACTCGAGTCAGTAATGTGATGTAACACCTTCCAGGTAACGGAGGCATCCAGTCACTCGAGTCAGTAATGTGATGTAACACCTTCCAGGTAACGGAGTCGTCCAGTCACTCGAGTCAGTAATGTGATGTAACACCTTCCAGGTAACGGAGGCATCCAGTCACTCGAGTCAGTAATGTGATGTAACACCTTCCAGGTAACGGAGGCATCCAGTCACTCGAGTCAGTAATGTGATGTAACACCTTCCAGGTAACGGAGGCATCCAGTCACTCGAGTCAGTAATGTGATGTAACACCTTCCAGGTAACGGAGTCGTCCAGTCACTCGAGTCAGTAATGTGATGTAACACCTTCCAGGTAACGGAGGCGTCCAGTCACTCGAGTCAGTAATGTGATGTAACACCTTCCAGGTAACGGAGTCGTCCAGTCACTCGAGTCAGTAATGTGATGTAACACCTTCCAGGTAACGGAGGCATCCAGTCACTCGAGTCAGTAATGAGATGTAACACCTTCCAGGTAACAGAGGCATCCAGTCACTCGAGTCAGTAATGAGATGTAACACCTTCCAGGTAACAGAGGCATCCAGTCACTCGAGTCAGTAATGAGATGTAACACCTTCCAGGTAACAGAGGCATCCAGTCCCTCGAGTTAGTAATGTGATGTAACAACTTCCAAGTAACGGAGGCGTCCAGTAACTCGAGTCAGTAATGTGATGTAACACCTTCCAGGTAACGGAGGCGTCCAGTCCCTCGTGTGAGTAATGTACTGTAACACCTTCTAGGTAACGGAGGCATCCAGTCCATCGTGGCAGTAACGTGAGATTAAACCTTCCAAGTAACGGAGGTGTCCATTAACTCGAGTCGGTAATGTGTTATAACACCTTCCAGGTAACGAAGGCATCCAGTCACTCGAGTCAGTAATGTGTTATAACACCTTCCAGGTAACGGAGGCGTCTAGTCCCTCTAGTCAGTAATGTGATGTAACACCTTCCAGGTTACGGAGGCGTCCAGTCCCTCGAGTCAGTAATGTGTTATAACACCTTCCAGGTAACGGAGGCGTCCAGTCACTCGAGTCAGTAATGTGATGTAACACCTTCCAGGTAACGGAGGCGTCTAGTCCCTCTAGTCAGTAATGTGATGTAACACCTTCCAGGTTACGGAGGCGTCCAGTCCCTCTAGTCAGTAATGTGTTATAACACCTTCCAGGTAACGGAGGTGTCCAGTCCCTCGAGTCAGTAATGTTATGTAACACCTTCCAGGTAACGGAGGCATCCAGTCCCTCGAGTCAGTAATGTGATGTAACACCTTCCAGGTAACAGACGCGTCCAGTCCCTCTAGTCAGTAATGTGATGTAACACCTTCCAGGTAACGGAGGCGTCTAGTCCCTCGAGTCAGTAATGTGAGATTAAACCTTCCAAGTAACGGAGGCGTCAAGTCCCTCTAGTCAGTAATGTGATGTAACACCTTCCAATTAACGGAGGCGTCCAGTCACTCGAGTCAGTATTGTGTTATAACACCTTCCAAGTAACGGAGGCGTCCAGTAACTCGAGTCAGTAATGTGATGTAACACCTTCCAGATAACGGAGGCGTCTAGTCCCTCGAGTCAGTAATGTGAGATTAAACCTTCCAAGTAACGGAGGCGTCCAGTCCCTCTAGTCAGTAATGTGATGTGACACCTTCCAGGTAACAAAGGCGTCCAGTCCCTCGAGTCAGTAATGTGAGATTAAACCTTCCAGGTAACGGAGGCATCCAGTCACTCGAGTCAGGAATGTGATATTAAACCTTCCAGGTTACGGAGGCATCCAGTCACTCGAGTCAGGAATGTGTAATGACACCTTCCAGGTAACGGAGGCATCCAGTCACTCGAGTCAGGAATGTGTAATGACACCTTCCAGGTTACGGAGGCGTCCAGTCCCTCGTGTCAGGAATGTGAGATTAAACCTTCCAGGTAACGGAGGTGTCTAGTCCCTCGAGTCAGTAATGTGAGATTAAACCTTCCAGGTAACAAAGGCTTCCAGTCCCTCGTGTCAGTAATGTGAGATTAAACCTTCCAGGTTATAGAGGCGTCCAGACCCTCGAATCAGTAATGTGATGTGACACATTCCAAGTAACGGAGGCGTCCAGTAACTCGAGTCAGTAATGTGATGAATCACCTTTCATGTAACGGATGCGTCCAGTCCCTCTAGTCAGTAATGTGATGTGACACCTTCTAGGTAACGGAGCGTCCAGTCTCTCGTGTCAGTTATGTGATGTAACACCCTCCAGGTAACGGAGGCGTCCAGTAACTCGAGTTAGTAATGTGATGTAACACCTTCCAAGTAACGGAGGCGTCCAGTAACTCGAGTCAGTAATGTGATGTAACACCTTCCATGTAACGGAGGCGTCTAGTCCTCGAGTCAGTAATGTGATGTAACACCTTCCAGGTAACGGAGGCATCCAGTCACTCGAGTCAGTAATGAGATGTAACACCTTCCAGGTAACAGAGGCATCCAGTCACTCGAGTCAGTAATGAGATGTAACACCTTCCAGGTAACAGAGGCATCCAGTCACTCGAGTCAGTAATGAGATGTAACACCTTCCAGGTAACAGAGGCATCCAGTCCCTCGAGTTAGTAATGTGATGTAACAACTTCCAAGTAACGGAGGCGTCCAGTAACTCGAGTCAGTAATGTGATGTAACACCTTCCAGGTAACGGAGAGGTCTAGTCCCTCGAGTCAGTAATGAGATGTAACACCTTCTAGGTAACGGAGGCATCCAGTCCCTCGTGGCAGTAACGTGAGATTAAACCTTCCAAGTAACGGAGGTGTCCATTAACTCGAGTCAGTAATGTGTTATAACACCTTCCAGGTAACGAAGGCATCCAGTCACTCGAGTCAGTAATGTGTTATAACACCTTCCAAGTAACGAAGGCATCCAGTCACTCGAGTCAGTAATGTGTTATAACACCTTCCAGGTAACGAAGGCATCCAGTCACTCGAGTCAGTAATGTGTTATAACACCTTCCAAGTAACGAAGGCATCCAGTCACTCGAGTTAGTAATGTGTTATAACACCTTCCAAGTAACGAAGGCATCCAGTCACTCGAGTCAGTAATGTGTTATAACACCTTCCAGGTAACGAAGGCATCCAGTCACTCGAGTCAGTAATGTTATGTAACACCTTCCAGGTAACGAAGGCATCCAGTCACTCGAGTCAGTAATGTTATGTAACACCTTCCAGGTAACGGAGGCGTCTAGTCCCTCTAGTCAGTAATGTGATGTAACACCTTCCAGGTTACGGAGGCGTCCAGTCCCTCGAGTCAGTAATGTGATGTGACACATTCCAGGTAACGGAGGCGTCCAGTCCCTCGTGTGAGTAATGTACTGTAACACCTTCTAGGTAACGGAGGCATCCAGTCCCTCGTGGCAGTAACGTGAGATTAAACCTTCCAAGTAACGGAGGTGTCCATTAACTCGAGTCGGTAATGTGTTATAACACCTTCCAGGTAACGAAGGCATCCAGTCACTCGAGTCAGTAATGTGATGTAACACCTTCCAGGTAACGAAGGCATCCAGTCACTCGAGTCAGTAATGTGTTATAACACCTTCCAGGTAACAGAGGCATCCAGTCACTCGAGTCAGTAATGTTATGTAACACCTTCCAGGTAACGAAGGCATCCAGTCACTCGAGTCAGTAATGTGTTATAACACCTTCCAAGTAACGGAGGCATCCAGTCACTCGAGTCAGTAATGTTATGTAACACCTTCCAGGTTACGGAGGCGTCCAGTCACTCGAGTCAGTAATGTGATGTAACACCTTCCAGGTAACGGAGGTGTCCAGTCCCTCTAGTCAGGAATGTGATGTAACACCTTCCAAGTAACGGAGGCATCCAGTCACTCGAGTCAGTAATGTGATGTAACACCTTCCAGGTAACGGAGGCGTCTAGTCCCTCTAGTCAGTAATGTGATGTAACACCTTCCAGGTTACGGAGGCGTCCAGTCCCTCGAGTCAGTAATGTGTTATAACACCTTCCAGGTAACGGAGGCGTCCAGTCACTCGAGTCAGTAATGTGATGTAACACCTTCCAAGTAACGGAGGCGTCTAGTCCCTCGAGTCAGTAATGTGTTATAACACCTTCCAGGTAACGGAGGCGTCCAGTCACTCGAGTCAGTAATGTGATGTAACACCTTCCAGGTTACGGAGGCGTCCAGTCCCTCTAGTCAGTAATGTGTTATAACACCTTCCAGGTAACGGAGGCGTCTAGTCCCTCTAGTCAGTAATGTGATGTAACACCTTCCAGGTTACGGAGGCGTCCAGTCCCTCTAGTCATTAATGTGTTATAACACCTTCCAGGTAACGGAGGTGTCCAGTCCCTCGAGTCAGTAATGTGATGTAACACCTTCCAGGTAACAGACGCGTCCAGTCCCTCTAGTCAGTAATGTGATGTAACACCTTCCAGGTAACGGAGGCGTCTAGTCCCTCGAGTCAGTAATGTGAGATTAAACCTTCCAAGTAACGGAGGCGTCCAGTCCCTCTAGTCAGTAATGTGATGTAACACCTTCCAATTAACGGAGGCGTCCAGTCACTCGAGTCAGTATTGTGTTATAACACCTTCCAAGTAACGGAGGCGTCCAGTCACTCGAGTCAGTAATGTGATGTAACACCTTCCAAGTAACGGAGGCGTCTAGTCCCTCGAGTCAGTAATGTGTTATAACACCTTCCAGGTAACGGAGGCGTCCAGTCACTCGAGTCAGTAATGTGATGTAACACCTTCCAGGTTACGGAGGCGTCCAGTCCCTCTAGTCAGTAATGTGTTATAACACCTTCCAGGTAACGGAGGCGTCTAGTCCCTCTAGTCAGTAATGTGATGTAACACCTTTCAGGTTACGGAGGCGTCCAGTCCCTCTAGTCAGTAATGTGTTATAACACCTTCCAGGTAACGGAGGTGTCCAGTCCCTCGAGTCAGTAATGTGATGTAACACCTTCCAGGTAACAGACGCGTCCAGTCCCTCTAGTCAGTAATGTGATGTAACACCTTCCATGTAACGGAGGCGTCTAGTCCCTCGAGTCAGTAATGTGAGATTAAACCTTCCAAGTAACGGAGGCGTCCAGTCCCTCTAGTCAGTAATGTGATGTAACACCTTCCAATTAACGGAGGCGTCCAGTCACTCGAGTCAGTATTGTGTTATAACACCTTCCAAGTAACGGAGGCGTCCAGTAACTCGAGTCAGTAATGTGATGTAACACCTTCCAGGTAACGGAGGCGTCTAGTCCCTCGAGTCAGTAATGTGAGATTAAACCTTCCAAGTAACGGAGGCGTCCAGTCCCTCTAGTCAGTAATGTGATGTAACACCTTCCAATTAACGGAGGCGTCCAGTCCCTCTAGTCAGTAATGTGATGTAACACCTTCCAGGTAACAAAGGTGTCCAGTCCCTCGAGTCAGTAATGTGAGATTAAACCTTCCAGGTAACGGAGGCATCCAGTCACTCGAGTCAGGAATGTGATATTAAACCTTCCAGGTTACGGAGGCATCCAGTCACTCGAGTCAGGAATGTGTAATGACACCTTCCAGGTAACGGAGGCATCCAGTCACTCGAGTCAGGAATGTGTAATGACACCTTCCAGGTTACGGAGGCGTCCAGTCCCTCGTGTCAGGAATGTGAGATTAAACCTTCCAGGTAACGGAGGTGTCTAGTCCCTCGAGTCAGTAATGTGAGATTAAACCTTCCAGGTAACAAAGGCGTCCAGTCCCTCGTGTCAGTAATGTGAGATTAAACCTTCCAGGTTATAGAGGCGTCCAGACCCTCGAATCAGTAATGTGATGTGACACATTCCAAGTAACGGAGGCGTCCAGTAACTCGAGTCAGTAATGTGATGAATCACCTTTCATGTAACGGATGCGTCCAGTCCCTCTAGTCAGTAATGTGATGTGACACCTTCTAGGTAACGGAGCGTCCAGTCTCTCGTGTCAGTTATGTGATGTAACACCCTCCAGGTAACGGAGGCGTCCAGTAACTCGAGTTAGTAATGTGATGTAACACCTTCCAAGTAACGGAGGCGTCCAGTAAGTCGAGTCAGTAATGTGATGTAACACCTTCCATGTAACGGAGGCGTCTAGTCCTCGAGTCAGTAATGTGATGTAACACCTTCCAGGTAACGGAGGCGTCTAGTCCCTCGAGTCAGTAATGTGATGTGACACCTTCCAGGTAACGGAGGCGTCCAGTCCCTCGTGTCAGTAACGTGATGTAACACCTTCCAGGTAACAGAGGCATCCAGTCCCTCGTGTCAGTAATGTGATGTAACACCTTCCATGTAACAGAGGCATCCAGTCCCTCGTGTCAGTAATGTGTTATAACACCTTCCAAGTAACGGAGGCTTCTAGTCCCTCGTGTCAGTAATGTGAGATTAAACCTTCCAGGTAACGGAAGCGTCCAGTCCCTCGAGTCAGTAATGTGTTGTGACACCTTCCAGGTAACCGGAGGCGTCCATTCACTCGATTTAGTAATGTGATGTAACACCTTCCAGGTAACGGAGGCGTCCAGTCACTCGTGTCAGTAATGTGATGTAACACCTTCCAGTTAACGGAGGCGTCCAGTCACTCGAGTCAGTATTGTAGTGAAAGTTAGATTACTGTCCTTGTGTGACATTGCATTCGATTGGGTTCTTTTCAATGTTGCATGATGGGATTTTTTTCCTGACGTCATCGCTGAACCCACCAGATTCGATCTCTTTGCTCTCGTACTCGATACAGACCAGACGTGTATTTCAATTACTACAAGCCAAGCATTCTAGGAAAGAAACCAGAAGACAACCGAACGATTACCCGACAACCGATAGAGATTAACGACCACACTAGAAGTATACTGAGAAAGCGATAGCCTGACAACTACGACTGACCGGTGAGTGTCACTTTAATGGTGTCAGAAGTTTGTTTCTCAGAATCCGGCATTGAAATTTGAGAGTGACTTGAGTTTGGACAGCTTTTCCTGTTACTGGGTCAGACGGTGTTTTGCTTTGCAGAAAGCTGTTTACCTATGAATAAATTGTTGTTTGAATTCAACGTTCTTAGAAATTGATCGAGTGCACTTGCCGGTTAGTGAAGAATTGAAAATTTCAGTATATTTGAGAGTATTTATTTAAGTTCTGACTCTAATCTACTTTAAATAAGTATGACTGAGGATAACAGAACTATCCCAATTCATTTTGCTGCATCTGTAGATTTACTTGAAATCCCGGGGGTGGGTCAAGCAACTGCCAATGTAATTATGGGTTTCCGTACAGAGTTTGGCAATATTTCCTTGGAGATTCTTCAAAGTTTAACAAGAAGAAAATTCACGGAAGAACAATTGCAGTACTTGGATTTCACCATGAATAAAGAGAATGTTAAAAAAAATTCCCCACAAACCCAAACTAAATCAGTTTTCTTTGAAGACACCTCCTCTTCTGTCCAAGATCTCAATTACAAGAGTGAGGCACAGGAGTATGAATATACATTAACTGGTGCATATGGGGGGGATATGAAACATTTAGACTCTGGGATGACGGGAGAAATAATGGCTATGCAGAAAAACATAGATAAATGAAAGGGTCAAGTTAAGGAGTTCAAAACAGAAACTCACCGAGTAACTCCGGTTGTAACCAAAGTTCAGTCAATGCCTACAGGGGTTAGTTCTGGTCGCAGACAATATGTAGCCGAACTGCCCCGCAACATTAATTTTGATGGGCGTGGGAACTGGTGGGCTTTTAAGAACAATTTCACTAGGTATGCGGAGGCTTCTAGATGGACTCCGGCCGAACAACTCAACTGTTTGTGCTGGAGCCTGTCGGGTAAGGCCTCGGAATACTTTGCCATGATTGCAGAAAGAGACCCGGAAATGTCCTTTTATGAGTTGTTTAGTAGGTTGGAGTCTTGATTTGGAGCAAGAGAACTGGATGAAACTGCTCAAATGAGATCTCAGCAGGCTGTACAAGGAGTAGAGGAATCATTGATGGATTGGTCGGATAGGATCATGTTGTTATCCACAAATGCCTTTCACTCGCTGCCGGCTTCATATTCACAACAGCAGGCAGTGACGCGTTTATGTCAGGGTTTAGCGGACAAGGAAGCCGGGAAACATGTTTGTCTCCAGAGACCCGCAACAATGGAGTCTGCATTAGGCCAAATCCGATTGTTCCGTCATGTACGACAGGCTATGTATGGGGATGGAAAAACTAATAGACGGAAGGAGCCTTTAGTTCAGGCAGTGGCATCCGTGGATGGGCCTGACCCATTCGTGTGTGCTTCTGGCCCGTCTGAAAGCGCCCTGGAGTCTTTAAGTAAAGACATACTGTCGATTGAAAAGGGAATACAGGCGTTGCTAGAAAGGAACAAACCGAATAACAGGAACAGGAGTGGCCCGCAAAAGGACATTAGGGTATGTTTCTTTTGTAGGGAGCCAGGACATTTCATAACCGATTGCCCGAAACGGAAACAGTCTTTAAACGACCAGGGGCTGAAGAAGTAGACCTTTCAGCAGCCCTTGAAACAAGTAGGTCTGTCATTCGAGAGTAAGAGCAAAAACATGGGCCGTAGTAAAATCTCAAGGGATTGTATTCAGTCACAAAAGGACACCACTGATACAGTTTCGAATAAGATTACTGTTTGCCATTTATGGTCATCTTCTTCGCATTGCATTAATGTGGTAGTGGGTAACATCAATATTCGTGCAGTAGTTGATACAGCTGCTGAAGTGACCATTATTTCTGATAGGGTGTATCAAACTATGAACCCAAAACCACGCATAATTAAAATCATCACTCTAAAAGCAGCTGGTCGTGATATGTCTATGCCAGGATTTGTCATAGATCAGTCTGTGTTAACGATAGGCACAACATTATACTGAATACATATATGTAGCCCCCATTGGACAGGATATGCTTTTGGGTGCAAATTTCCTGAAAAAACATGAAGCCGTACTTTTTATGGGGGTGGGGAAGATGGTCATAGATGGGTTGAATGTCCGCATGGAAAGGTTTGGGGAAAAAGAGGGGAAGATTCCGAAGGTGGCAACCGTAAAAGTTATCAGAAGAACGGTTGTGCCACCAAAATCTGTTGTCCTTGTAGAATGCTCGTTGATCAACGAATTAAAACAGGATTATTTTATAGAACAAGTATGAAATCTGGATCTAATGCTACCAAGAGTACTGTGCTGTGGCAGCTCCGTGCCATAGATCAGTGTGATGAATGTCTCAGACAATTTTCGTCTGCTGGAACGTGGTGAGGAAGTGGCGACGGCACACATAGTGTTGGACGTCTTAGATGAGCCCAGCACTGAAGTTAAGCAAATATATTCAGTATCAATTCAGAGCAAATCCGAAATACCCGACCATTTGATAGATTTGTATGAAAGATCCTGTAAATTATTGTTTGAAACAGATGCTACGATGTCGTTGAATCTATTGATGGAATACCAAGACATTTTCGCTCAACACGAATTTGATCTTGGAAGTTTCACTGATTTACAACATTGTATAGATACCAGGGATGCCAAACCAGTCAGACTACGAATAAGAAGAACTCCTGCTCACTTTGTAGGAGAAGAAGAGGCACATCTGAAGAAAATGTTAAAAGCTGGTATCATACAAGAATCAAATTCCGACTGGGCAGCAGCTCCAGTTTTAATAAGAAAGAGGGATGGTTCAGTGCGTTGGTGCATTGACTACCGGAAGTTGAATGATGTCACTGTCAAGGATGTATTCCCACTCCCTCTGGTAGACGATTGCTTGGACACTCTGGCTGGGAACACCTGGTTCACAAAGCTCGACGCAAATGCCGCCTACTGGCAGGTGGGCATAACAGAAGAAGAACGTAAGAAGACCGCTTTCCATACTAAATACGGTTTATTTGAACATGTTAAGATGGGGTTTGGTCTTTGTAATGCCCCTGCAACATTCTCAAGAGTCATGAATCTCGTCCTGAGAGGTTTGAACTGGAATACTTGTTTGGCCTTTCTGGACGATATTCTTGTTTTGGGAAGATCTTTTTATGAGCATATAAAGAATCTTCGGGAAACTTTCGGACGTTTCAGAAAATACGGTCTCCGCCTTAAACCCAATAAATGCTTATTATTTCAAAAGGAGGTTGAATTTTTAGGTAGGACAGTAACAGGCGAGTCGTTGGCTATTTCATCGAACGACTCCAATGTGGTTCATGAATGGCCAACACCCAAATGTTCCAAAGATGTTGAGAGATTTATGGGCCTTGCCAATTACCACCGAAGTTTTGTGAGACAGTTTGCTGATATTGCTGCTCCAATGTATGGCGTGATTGGTAAGAAGAATAAGTTCCTATGGGGTGAAGAACAAGAAATATCATTCTGCAAGCTAAAGCAAGAGCTAACGCATCCACCGGTTATGGCATTGCTAAACTGTCGGGACTCATTTATTTTAGATACAGATGCGTCCGACGTGGCAATTGGTGCGGAATTGTTACAAGTGCAGAATGGTGAAGAGAAAGTCATCACCTATGGAAGTTATGCCCTTACAAAAGAACAGAGGCAGTATTGTGCTACACGAAAGGAACTTCTAGCGGTAATACGCTTTACACGGTATTACCTGCTTGGAAAACCTTTCGAGGTACGTACCGACCATTCAAGTTTGACCTGGCTAATAGGATTTAAAGAACCACAGGAGCAGTTAGCAAGATGGCTGGAAGATTTATCACAGTACAATATGATTCTTAGATACCGACCTGGAAAAGTGCATGGGAACGTCGATGCATTATCAAGGAAGCCGATGGCAGAGATATGCTCGCACTATTCCAGACATGTAAATATTGAAGAATTAACCTGTGGTGGCTGTGCCTATTGTAAGCGAGTGGATACTCAGTGGGCCACTTTTTCGCGAGAAGTGGATGATGCGATTCCATTGGCAGCTCCTAAGGCAAGGTCGTCCAAGGGAGGCTTGGTTTTGGATCGGCAATGCCCGTTGGGGGACAAAACGAAGAGCCGACGGGTAGCTGAGAAAGAACCAAGATGCCCTGGGGTGTCCACGCTTGGGGACAAAACGACGAGCCGGCGTGGGGAGCACTCAAAACCGCTAGACGGATTACAGGATGTCTCTACGCCCCAGAGGTTGGGGCGCGCTGAGTGTCCTGGGATTTGGAAATTAAGTCCAATGGTCGATCATGTCCCACTAGTAGATGAGAAAATGGAAACTCGAAAAGTAGGTACAGCGTTAAGTCAGGTCACGGTAGCCAATGAGATAAAAAATATCTGTTCTTTAGCGTTAGAGTACCCGGGAGAATTCGGGGAAGGCAGTAAGAATACTTCTCAGGTTGAGATCAGAGAGGTTGGTACCAATTTGTCTATTTTAATTGGGGAATGTACGGAAGATCTTTGGAAGGAAAGGGATCAGCCTGGTATTTTTCAAGTTTCTAGCAAAAGAGATTCGGATACTTCCAATACTTCTTTGTGTTGGGGTTTCGGGGTCTCTGACCTGATTCAGGCCCAGAGTGAGGATGATGACTTAGTTATTATCTTCAATTGGTTCATATCTGGCCGGGCAAGTAAACACTACTGGCTAAATAAGGAACGTTTCACGCTCGTCGACGGAGTAATATTTTTCAGAAAAGAAGACGATTCGGATACCATACTAGTAGTACCCCATGGTTTGAAAGCACAGGCGCTAAGAGAAAACCATGATATACCCTCCGCCGGACATCAGGGAATTTCGAGAACCAGATCCCGGATGTCTGACAAATTCTTCTGGTATGGTATGTCCAGAGACGTCGAGAGTCATGTGCTGACATGTCCAGAGTGTAGTGTGAGTAAGAAGGCACCACGACATGGTAGAGTTCCCCTGAAAGAATATCAAGCAGGAGCACCAATGGAAAGGGTACATATAAATTTTCTAGGTCCCCTCCCAAAAACAGAAAATGGTAATGAATATATTCTAATGATGGTAGACCAGTTCACAAACTGGGTAGAATGCATACCCCTTCCATCTCAGACGGCTGAGGTTACTGCAGCAGCGTCCGTCGACCATTTCTTTTCCAGGTTTGGTTGCCCTCTGCAGATATTCTCAGACCAGGGTAGGACTTTTGAGTCCAGGCTATTCACTGCACTCTGTGACGCACTAAAAATACACAAGGCCAGAACCACACCATATAGGCCCTCAGCAAATGGTCAGGTAGAGCGTTTTAACCGTACATTGATGTATGCGGTACGTTGTTTTGTCAACAAGCGACAGAACAACTGGGATAGGTACCTACAACAGATAGCTGGTGCATTACGCGCATCGGTAAACAGAAATACGGGTTATACGCCGAATCTGCTCATGCTTGGCAGAGAGATCAACATGCCAGCGGATCTAATGTTCCCACAGAAAGGGGGGAAATCTGAGGAGCCGGATAATTATGTGGCACGATTGACTTCGGCCTTGCAGGAAGCTCATACTACAGCACGTACGACTTTAAGGACTTCGAATCATCGAATGAAGAGAGACTACGATGTTCGAATCCTTGAACGTCCGTGTGAAGAGGGTGATATAATTTTGATATTAGATTCGGCAAGTAAGAAAGGTAAATGTCGGAAGTTATGTTCCCCTTGGAAAGGTCCCGCTGTTATTATAAAAACGTTATCTGCAAGTCTGTATAGAGTTAAGTTAAGAAACTCAATTCAAGTAGTCAATCATGATATAATAACACCTTGTTTGGCTCAAAGCTGCTAAAGCTAATATCAATTGTCAGGACGGGGAGGAAGTGGATGTAGGGTTGGACTATTGTCACTGTAAGAGACCATGGCAAGGACGTTTCATGATACAATGCGATTACTGTGACGAATGGTATCATGGCGCTTGCGTGGACATTACAGCTACGGATGCACTTGATATTGATACATATAAGTGCAGGGATTGCGTAAATGGGCAGTAGTTCATAAATTTATATTTACGGATTAAAGATGTCCCACTTTCTCACTAAACTTACAGCACAGGCTCGAGACGGGAAACTGGTGCCCAAGAGGAACCTGGTTCAAGATATCTTGCTTTGTGTTGGTAGACAAACTGAACATGAATCAGCCCTGCTAGCACAAGTAAGATTAGCCCAGTCTAGGAGTAGAACGGATTGGTTACAGGACGTGGCGAAGCAAGCACTGGATCTGGCTTTTCAAGAACCTGACTGGATCTCTACCCATATCTACAAGGTACATGTCAGGAAGAACAGACCCAGCGCCCCGTTTACAGGTCCATGTAAGGATATCCGCCTGGTAGGAAACCCAGATCTTCCCCGCTTTATCACAAACGCCGCTACGGGGCTGAGTGAGACCCTAACAGAACCAGAGGACTGTCTAGATCTGCTGGCAGACTACGACATTCTTGACGAAGTTTTTGGGTCGCCATCTAGACCAGAAGAAGTGGAGAAGATTGAAGTAACCTCTAGGCAGCCGGAATCCATGGAATTAGACACTTGTGACGTCATCCCCATGTTGCACCGGTTCTCACCAGTGAGATATCCCCCAAAGAAGGATGTCGAATGGACGCGAAAGGAATATGGTTCCAAGGAGCACAGGGGACACAGTTCTTCTAGTTCAAAGGCGCGGTGTTCAAACCGTACTTCAACCCATAGAGCAAGAACCCCGCTGGAGAAGAGAAGTAGGCCTGCTGCATTCTCTGTGGGACGAAGATTCCGTCCAACCGTTGCCACATCCACAACCTGTAAACAGACATCTGTCAAGACGCCGTCCCAGACGCCTTCTAAGACCCTTTGGAGACGCCTTCTTCGACGCCTTTCCAGATGCCACCTTTCAAAACGCCTTCTATGCGCGCCCACTGCCGTTGTTGTCTTCGGATGAGACGCTCAACATTACGCCATCCTAGACGATTTCAGTGACGCCAACTAAGAAGCCTTTCGAGATGCCATATATGTACGTCCCACTGCCTTTGTTGTTCATTGAAAAGACGCCCTTTTTGACGCCATCAAAGACGCATGCAGTGACGATTCAATCAAAACCAGTTAAGATCTACCCAAACGATTTATTGTTGCAGACATCAGTCAATACGCTTTCCCAGACGCCTTCTATGTTACGCTAAACGTCAACTTTGAGGACGCCTTCTTCGACGCCTTCTCGTTTGCCTGTAAGGCTAATTTCAACTGCCTTTCCTCAGCGCCACAGGCCCGTGTTTACGGAGACTAAGCAGCAAGAAGAAGGGAAACTAGAACAGAGGAATGCTCTACTTAAACAAACACATCGACCTGTGCAGACTAGCACGATCCCACTTTATTTACGTACAGCTGGACCGACGGTTCCACATACAGATAGACTGACTGCTTCACCTACAGTTCGACGAGCAGACAAGAGAAGGGTTGAGGATGATCAGGGGTCTCTGACGGTACACAGCAATCCATGTCTGTCTCCTCTTTCCACACGTCAGAAACGTAGGAGAATGATGCAAGAGAAGGTTACAAACATGTCCTGCCTGGTGGATGGGTGTGTATTTCCCTTCTCTCATCTGAAGATACATGTTCTCAAAGGTCACTTGCCAGAGATTTTTGATGATGCTCTTCCCCTCGATGTCGACTTGAACCGACGACGACTCTCTGCCTTGAAGTTGATTTCCGGATGGATGCTTGGAGGATGTTCCACCCTTCAATACAATACAATACAATACAATTGTTTATTTCGGTAATTAGGCCTCCGGCCCACAATACATACATATTACAAAATACATACAAATTGAAATGTACCCTCGAAATATACACTATATACATGTATTTTAATAATGAGGTAAGTTTGAACATTTGTCTTACAGATTCGAATAAGGATTATAAATTATGACTATATATTTTCGAGTAGTTTTGACACATAGATAGCCAAGTTTTTTAAAGTAGTAGGGTTATCTGATTGAAAAATATTGTACATATTATCTAAGCTTGGTAGCCCTTTATACCAGCTATTTAAATAGATAAGTCGAATTTCTTCGAACTTTTCACAAATAAAAAATGCGTGATATTCATCCTCAATAACTAAAATATCTTTTTGCAAAAAACAATGAAGACAAACTCTGTCTTCTCTATTTACGTTAACATGCCTACCAATTTCAATGTTTAGCTTATGATTAGAACATCTAAAACGCGCTAAGGAGCGTTTATAGTAAGGCCTAAGATCAGAATTAAGGTATCTTTCTACATTTAATAAAGTTTTAATATTCCGGTAAAAGTCACATCTTGTTAAATTATTAATGTCACTTTGCCATGTTTGTAAAAAGCAATCCTTTAATCTCTGTTTAAATAATGTAGTAAACTGGTTTGTATTACCTATTTCTTGGGAAATCCAAACAAATCCAAACCCGTAAGAAAATAAAAATTCCCTTACTTTTGAAACCCAATTATTCCTACATACAGCGTCTTGTGATTTAAGCATTTTGTAACATTGTTTGGGGTATCTGCTGGAATCCATTTCAATTAATCTTACCCAATACTTTATGAATTTGATATGGTAATTTATTGCAATAGGGAATCTAGCACATTCACCTAAAGCCATTGAGTCATTGGCAGAAGTATTAATACCTAGAAAGTCTTTACAAAATTTAGTGTGTACCTGTTCTACCTGTTTATTATAGTCGTAGCCCCAAAGTTCTGCGCCATATGTTAAAATGGGCATGACCATGGAATCAAATATTTTAAAATATTCTTTGTGTCTAAATTTCCCAAAGGGATTTTGGAATTGTTTTATTTGATACACCGCTTTTCTTGCTTGATTTGCAAGTTTCTTAGTAGCTAAGGACCATGACAATTTCGGTGTGAATAGATTCAACATTTAGCCACGTATATAGACAGTACAGAACTTTTATCAGCCGATCTCAACTTAACAATGAGTCCGATTATTGTTGAAGCCGTTGATGCTCTGTGTGCAGAGGGAAGCATGATCATTCCGAAAACGTATACCCTGTGCCCACTGAGTACGCCTGCTATGCTGTTCCATTGGAGAGCAATGTATATTCTAACTGCCAGATTGGAGCCACGTCATCGTGCAAGTTTGTGCACACAGTTTGCTATTCAGCAAAGGTCGTTGACGTCCATTGAAAACATTACACCTAAGGAGAATATTGCTCTTCCTGTGAACGTACAGCCAAGTAGACGGGAGAATTTACCAGAAGCATTTGACAGTCATTTCCATTTGGATAGGACAAGGATCGCGGCTAAACAGCGAAACGCCGGTTTTACAGAGATTTGCCAATCAGTACAGCCGACCCGCAATTTCCGTGTGAAGGTGATTGGAGCAACTGCGAATTTCTGTGATCCACAAACCTACCCTACCCTTAAGGAAGTGGCTAGTCTGCACGGTCAAGGAGTAAAGGTCACTATAGGGATACATCCAAAGAAAATCGCCCAATTTACATCGGCTGCTGAGAACCAGGTTAACCTTTTGTTACGTTCGCCATTTGTGGCGTGGGAGAGATTGGTTTGGATTTCTCAGCAAAAGCAGAGACGTGGGGGAAGCAGTGTGTAGTGTTCGACCGGATGCTGAAGAAAGTCCAACGGCAACATGTGGTGGTGATTCATTGCAGGGGGAGCCAAGGAACGGGGGTTGTCATTTATCACTCTGCCTTTATTCAGATGAAGATAACCTTACCCCGCGACCAACATATTCACCTCCATTGCTTCAGTGGATCGTCATCCGTGGTACAGACGTGGTCGGATGCTTTTCCGAACTGCTTTTTTGGATATACACAGCTGGCGGGCTCTCTGGGCATTTCAGGTTTATCAGGTCTAAGAAGGGTTCCACCATCAAGATTACTACTGGAAACAGACGCACCCTACTTTACTTTTGCCCAGAGCGTTCGTGAGAATTGTTCACAGCCCTATAGTGCACCTAGTCGTTTAGGAATGGTAGCCGACGTGGTGGCCTCCAAGTTGGATTCATCATGGAAAGATGTTCTTCGAACTGCCACCGCAAATGCTCAACACATCTACTATTAACTCGTGGATTAGTGGTCATGGGGACCCGTGATAATAAGACGGGATGACTGTGACTATTAACCACTTGTTAACTGACGGGAAAGAAATCTGAGGGATTTTACAGCGATGATACAACGACCAATTATGACACTGGTACAACGACCAAGCATGGTACTGGTACAACGACCACACATGGTACTGGTACAACAATCTGTAATGGTACTGGTACAACTGTTCGTCATGGTATTGGTACAACTGTTCGTCATGTTAATGGTGCGACAACCCGTTTTGATGCAATGTCTGGCTGAGATGCATTCTCCCTTGTTGGGTCTAATTATATAACTGGGGACAGTGTAGTGAAAGTTAGATTACTGTCCTTGTGTGACATTGCATTTGATTGGGTTCTTTTCACTGTTGCATGATGGGATTTTTTCCTGACGTCATCGCTGAACCCACCAGATTCGATCTCTTTGCTCTCGTACTCGATACAGACCAGACGTGTATTTCAATTACTACAAGCCAAGCATTCTAGGAAAGAAACCAGAAGACAACCGAACGATTACCCGACAACCGATAGAGATTAACGACCACACTAGAAGTATACTGAGAAAGCGATAGCCTGACAACTACGACTGACCGGTGAGTGTCACTTTAGTATTGTGACGAATCACCTTCCAGGTAACAGAGCCGTCCAGTCCCTCTAGTCAGTAATGTGACGAATCACCTTCCAGGTAACGGAGGCGTCCAGTCCCTCGCGTCAGTAATGTGATGAATCACCTTCCAGGAAACGCAGGCGTCTAGTCCCTCGTGTCAGTAATGTGAGATTAAACCTTCCTGGTTACGGAGGCGTCTAGTCCCTCGTGTCAGTAATGTGAGATTAATCCTTCCAGGTAACGGAGGCGTCCAGTCACTCGTGTCAGTAATGTGATGTAACACCTTCCAGGTAACAGAGGCGTCTAGTCCCTCGAGTCAGTAATGTGTTATAACACCTTCCAGGTAACGGAGGCGTCCAGTCACTCGAGTCAGTAATGTGTTATAACACCTTCCAGGTAACGGAGGCGTCCAGTCCCTCGAGTCAGTAATGTGTTATAACACCTTCCAGGTAACGGAGGCGTCCAGTCACTCTAGTCAGTAATGTGTTATAACACCTTCCAGGTAACGGAGGCGTCCAGTCCCTCTAGTCAGTAATGTGTTATAACACCTTCCAGGTAACGGAGGCGTCCAGTCACTCTAGTCAGTAATGTGTTATAACACCTTCCAGGTTACGGAGGCATCCAGTCACTCGAGTCAGTAATGTGTTATAACACCTTCCAGGTAACGGAGGCGTCCAGACACTCGAGTCAGTAATGTGTTATAACACCTTCCAGGTAACAGAGGCGTCCAGTCACTCGAGTCAGTAATGTGTTATAACACCTTCCAAGTAACGGAGGCATCCAGTCACTCGAGTCAGTAATGTGTTATAACACCTTCCAGGTAACGGAGGCATCCAGTCACTCGAGTCAGTAATGTGTTATAACACCTTCCAGGTAACAGAGGCGTCCAGTCACTCGAGTCAGTAATGTGTTATAACACCTTCCAGGTAACGGAGGCGTCCAGTCATTCGAGTCAGTAATGTGTTATAACACCTTCCAGGTTACGGAGGCGTCCAGTCATTCGAGTCAGTAATGTGTTATAACACCTTCCAGGTTACGGAGGCGTCCAGTCATTCGAGTCAGTAATGTGTTATAACACCTTCCAGGTAACGGAGGCATCCAGTCACTCGAGTCAGTAATGTGTTATAACACCTTCCAGGTTACGGAGGCATCCAGTCATTCGAGTCAGTAATGTGTTATAACACCTTCCAGGTTACGGAGGCGTCCAGTCATTCGAGTCAGTAATGTGTTATAACACCTTCCAGGTAACGGAGATATCCAGTCACTCGAGTCAGTAATGTGTTATAACACCTTCCAGGTAACGAAGGCATCCAGTCACTCGAGTTAGTAATGTGTTATAACACCTTCCAGGTAACGAAGGCGTCCAGTCACTCGAGTCAGTAATGTGTTATAACACCTTCCAGGTAACGGAGGCGTCTAGTCCCTCGAGTTAGTAATGTTATGTAACACCTTCCAGGTTACGGAGGCGTCCAGTCCCTCGAGTCAGTAATGTGTTATAACACCTTCCAGGTAACGGAGGCGTCCAGTCCCTCGAGTTAGTAATGTTATGTAACACCTTCCAGGTTACGGAGGCGTCCAGTCCCTCGAGTCAGTAATGTGTTATAACACCTTCCAGGTAACGGGGGCGTCCAGTCCCTCGAGTTAGTAATGAGATGTAACACCTTCCAGGTTACGGAGGCGTCCAGTCATTCGAGTCAGTAATGTGTAATAACACCTTCCAGGTAACGGAGGCGTCCAGTCCCTCGAGTTAGTAATGTTATGTAACACCTTCCAGTTAACGGAGGCGTCCAGTCACTCGAGTCAGGAATGTAATGTAAAACCTTCCAGCTAACGGAGGCATCCAGTCACTCGAGTCAGGAATGTGAGATTAAACCTTCCTGGTTACGGAGGCGTTCAGTCCCTCTAGTCAGTAATGTGTTATGACACCTTCAAGGTAACGGAGGCATCCAGTCACTCGAGTCAGTAATGTGTTATAACACCTTCCAGTTAACGAAGGCGTCCAGCCTCTCGAGTCAGGAATGTAGATTTTAAACCCTTTCGCCTGCTTTAAAACATCTGATAAACAAATTGTCCTAGCAGGACAGTTAGAAATAAAATGTTGTTATAGAGTTGAAAGTATTGTGAATAATGGTGAACCTTCAAACATTATTTGGTGCGTATTTATACTAGTCTATTACAGTTATCCCAGTATTAACTATTTCCCACATGTATCAAAGCTGATGCAGACGACTTTAAAAACATCACAGCAAAATCATAGAAAATAAGGAAATATTTATGTGTTTCTTACAATAACTGAAGAAGTCGTCTGCTGGTAACAGGCTGTATTTCAGCCGACGAAACTTTGAAAACAGAATGTGGGCGAGGGTGATGTTCAATAATAGCATGTTCTCCCTTTTCAACAATATTTTCTAATCTGTTTCAAAAGTTCATTTTAGATTTTACAGATATTCACATATTTTTCACTCATGTTTCCAAAGCAGGCGATTTACAAATACACAATTTCAAGGAAAGGACTAAGGATTAAAACCCATAAGGAAAATATAACTTCCGCTTTGTAGAAGCACAATGATGAAGTGTTCAATATAACTTCCCTATTGTTGAGTTTATAGTATACATTGTTCTAGTAAGTGTATAAAAGTACAATATATTCAATATTCGATGTATCAACGGAACACCCACGTATGTATTGATAGACAAGGTCTGTTGTAGACCAAACGGGACGTAACCAAACATTAATTGAACGATTTTAATTGTGTTATGTAGATTTTGGATTAAAACAAAACCCACTCAACAATCACAACAACAGTTACGCGCAGATGAAGTGTCAAAAGATGATTTTGTTTTAAAACGGGTATTATTTCTGACGAAAGGGAATGAACAGTGAATATACTGTACTACACATACGACAAGCAGTGAATATAATGAACTACGCATACGACAAGCAGCAGATCTAAATAATCATCTCCAGTGGTGGTGAAAGAAACGTGGCAACATGGTGGCAAATCATTCATTATTACCGGATGTTTACGGTGAAATCACCCCACAAGGAACTATTCAAAATCATACAAATGTAAACGGTTCAACTATAGGTTCAACTATAGGTTCAACTAACGCTTCAACTATACCATACGATCAGGGAGATTCGACTGATGGTTATGAAGGTGATGGTTCTTATGGTGGTGATCAGCATCCCGATGGTGGTGACGGCTATGGTTCTTATAATGGTGATCAGCTTCCCGATGGTGGTGACGGCTATGGTTCTTACCATGGTGATGCAGATTATACCGGATATGAGGACTATTACAGTTATGATGACAATGGTACCATTAGTTATCACCATAACTCCAGTGACGAATATTCTAGTATCATTGATACTCACTATCTCTTTAACATCTATCCGTTTGAAGTCAATCTGCTCGGGATTGTTCGACCGTTCTTAATAATTCTAACAGCTTTGACGAACATTCTTGTAGTCGGCGTATTCTTGTCGAGACGAAATCGCGGAAAAGCAACAAATCTATTGTTTGTTAGTATTGCAATAACGGACACGTTGACGGGAATAGCTCTTCTACCCAACTCGTTCTATATTTACGCCTATAACCGCCAGTTTCTCACCATGTCCTGGTGTCATTTCTCAATGGTGGCCAGGTTCTACATCTCCAGGGTGTTCCACACTGTGTCGGTGTGGCAGACAGTTCTTTTAGGTGTCCAAAGATTCCTGTGTGTCTGTCATCCATTCATTTCCAGCCGGATCTGTACTGTTTGGAAGACAGTAATCATGATCATTATACTGTATATCGGCGCTTTGGTACTCCACGTATTCCAACTGACCAATGAGAAAATCTGGTTTCGTCAGTGCATATGGCACGTTGAGAGTCCATGCAGAGAAAGCTGTATTTACACGTGGTTTTGTGTGGCGTTTCAACATCTTATGCCAGTGTTCATACTGATTTACCTAACGTGCAGGACTATCTATTCTCTGAAAACAGCCTCAAAGCGAGTTTCCGTTTCTAGTAAATCGTCAGCTGATAAGCGTAATTCACGGGACAAGCTGATATCCATCACGGCTACTTGTATAGTAATCGTCTTTTTAGTGCCCGAGTTGCCCAATGGAATCTACAAACTTTTCCTCTTGTCGTCCATGCACAGTGAAGACAAAAATCTGAATGCCAAGACGAATCACATCATTTTTGCCGTTTATGAAATATTTCTTATCATGAGCTTTCATTTAAATTTCTGGATTTACTGTGTCATGATGCGAGATTTCCGACAGCGGATTTTCACGATCGTCACGTTCGGGCTTTTCCGGAAGAAGTTCGGTCGTGAAAGAGTTATGTCGGCATCGTCAACTTCGCGGCCGGGGACCATGAAATTCAGACTCTCAAGAACAAGCTCTGATGTGAGCACGAGGAATCGTATTGTTAGCCGAAACGTGAGTTTGCTATCAACGGCATCTGAACTAAACGGTGCTTTATCCACACCATCACCCTCAGATCTGGCCAGATTCAACTTAACCGGCAACACACCAGTAATGTTTAAACGAACAAATATTCCAATGCTTACTCAAACCTCGGCGGATGAAAGCATAGTTGATGTCCAAAATCAGTGCTTGGCGCAGATTTCTATGGAATCAGCTTATGTGAACGGGGATGCTAACGAAGATGACGTATTTCTTTAAAACTAACTGTCGATGACTGATAATAGATTACTGGATATCGAATCTTAGCCCGTATAAACCAACAATTTTGAATATTAACCTTGCTCTATTGGCAATGACGAGGACTATCAGTGGTCACCGCGAACCTCGGCCTACATTTATTCGTTCCCATGACTGACAAAAACATTCTGATAGTAATAATTTGTCTTCGACCATTTGGCTAAATAGTCTTTGTTGGAAAGTGTTCAGTTTACTAAAACACGGTTAGTTTTCCTTGACGCCGTAATATAACTGCAATAGTGACGCCAATCAATCAATATGAATTTACAACGTAATTACTTCTGTTTGACTTCGAACTGAAGTTTAAATTGTTGTTGAAAATAGATACATCGAATGTATTACAAATTGTTGGTGAAAGCCTATCTACTCATATTAAATAGTTCTTACCCTATGAATTGTTTGGATTAAACAAAAAGATAAATGGACTATTTTTGATAACAGTGGATACCTAAATCATCTCTAAATGTCGGACAAACAAAAGCGAACAGAAACAGAAAGGAAATCACAGAAGAAAGCAGATAAACGACCGGAGTAACAGTCCGTGACAGATAGTGGAAAACACAAAAACAACACACAGGATGAGGCAGACTTTTTAATGCAAGCAAACATGTTGTGCAAGCAGTGATGGGCTACAACGTATACCCCTTAACAAGCTTCGGACAGCCTAGCCATCCTAGCCAGTATGGGTTTCAAACACCACAAAACACCCAACCTCCCGCAATTTTTCAAACACCTCAGACGTCTACAACCCTGCAATTACCTATCTAACTTATTGAGGATGTCAAGACAATAAAAGCCTCCCTTCCAAAAATAGACAAGAATCCTCCATACGATAAATGAGTCATACAATCACAAAAATTGAAACGGATATGAAAGATCTCGACACCAAAGTTAAAGATGTGAAAAAAATCAATGACATTTATAGACAACAGAAAAAATACCTTAAAGAACACCTTGAAGATATTAATTCATTACATCAGGCACTATCAAGAAGCAAACAGCAAAATGAACAAATGCTGGATAAACTCCTCGATTTAGAGTCATGCTCCATGAGGGAAAATCTGATATTTTATGGAATCCAGGAACCAGCGACGACAGACGGCAACTCCAAACCCGAAAATTGTGATTCCCTAGTGAAAGCGTCTTTAGCAGAGCAGCTTCACATTGAAGAAACGACATATTATTGGACAATTCCACAAATTTCATATAATTCCACAAATATGCAGATCCAGAAACAGTTAGACTAAAGTGACACGAGACAAGGACAAAACGAATCTGAACAACAACGATCTAGGAGTGGGTATACAATCGCCACAACAATATCGAGATGAGAAAGGAGAACTAAAGGATTTCGCAAAAACAGAAGAAGATAAGGGTAAGAAAATCAGGATAGTTGGAACTAAACTATACATCAACAACAAAGTAACATTAACGGATGTAGATGGAAAGGTTAGGGACCAGAATAAACTTGAACATTAGGGAGGTCAAAAGAACGATTGAAACGTATTAAGCTGGAATCTGAACGGCCTAACGCGCAAAATAGCGGACCCAGACTTTATTCAACTTCTAATAAGGTTCGACCTAATATTCCTTACAGAAACTTGGACCTCAGAAAAAACGTTCAGAAATCTAGACATTATTGATTATGAAAGTGAACACATATTTAAAAATAAGTCGACAAATGTCACAAAGGGACGATATAGTGGCGGTATTAGTTTTTATTTTAAAAAATATATTAAAAAATATGTTTATGTTATAGAACAGAACCAAAATGGAATAGTCTGGGTCGAGTTAGATAAACAGCTATTTAATTTCGACCAGACTGCATATATCTGCTGCGCATACATACCACCAAACCAGTCAAAAGTCATTAATAATGAGCATTTCCATTTCTTCGATGAATTGGAATTTAATTTAGAAAGATATGAAGAAAAGGGAAAATGTTTCTTCATAGACGAATTTAATTCCCGATCATCTAATGTATCCGATGTACAAGAAATAGACCTGTATTTTGACATTTACAGCCAACTGTCAAACTTTTGTAAACACAAATCCACGTGTTTCTAAATATCTCATGAACGATAGCTATGGAAAGCTCTTTATTAATCTCATCATCCAAATGAATATTCCGACCATTCTGGTTTAGAAATACATCTAGCCGAAAAAGTTTTGCAAAAAGATGAAAATATAGAATATAACAACGAATCGTTTATAAAATGGGACGACACCAAACTAGATCAATTTAAAGCTACCCTTCTCGCCAAAAATAGATATTAAACTAGTTTGATAGACGCACTCAAACGCGACAATAGCTGCAAAATTGATAATATCTGAAATTCAGTTATTGATATTATAGGTTATTGCATCTATATAGTTACATACAATTAAAAAAGCTAAGTGTCGTGTTTTGCACCAAGTTATTTTTCTTTTTACGCAGGTAATAAGAGCCTTATGCTGTTGTAAAACAAACATCTCCGTATATCTTCATACCCACTATTATACATAAATCATTTTATATGCTTTAACTTTTCCCAATGTTTTAGAAACGTTTAAACACTTATATTTTTATTGATTTCAAAAACGTTTTTTTACATTCCATATATTCCTACATCAACTTCTCGGTAAAGACTGACTGAGACTACACAACCTTTTATTATGTTGAATGTTTATATGTTTATTGGCTATACGTATGCACTATTTTATGCGAAATAAAGATATGTTATGTAATGTTATGTTATGTTATGTTATGTTTGAAATTTGGAATATGTCAATTGTGTGATGGTGTTTATCTTTATTGCTTATCACCTATATTTATATAGAGGATAACATTGATTTATATGTCGTTTGATTATATTCTTTGGTATATATGTTGATGAGGATATGATATAACGTTTGAACGTCACCTTCTTCGTCTATGACGCGACATTTTATCTCTTTCGAATGTATGTACATGTCCTTGTAAATTGGTAAATGTGCTCCACTTTCCAGTCATTTGAAATGTTTATTTGTGTATTTTATTTTTCTCACGGGTCATGTGGCCTATTGAATTTATATTTGAAATAAACTTCTTCATAACTGAAATATTTACATTGCCTTGCGGACATTTTTGAAACTCTTATGTGTTTAATAGATAACTTCCAACTATAATGTCATTAAACATATACATGGTGCTTGGTTGATTCGTTGTTTAACGTATTGAGCCACTTTCAACAATTGTTCTGTTATTTCATGGCGGTTCCTTGGTGAGTTACAATTACTGTTAGGCCATTTATTCTGAAACCAGCGAGT
Source organism: Serripes groenlandicus (assembly GCA_031761405.1). Taxonomy (NCBI): domain Eukaryota; kingdom Metazoa; phylum Mollusca; class Bivalvia; order Cardiida; family Cardiidae; genus Serripes; species Serripes groenlandicus. Next base: position 65,539,750 of record JASEVX010000008.1, read on the forward strand.
CAGTCGTAATGCAAAATCCACACTTATAAGTGCCTATGAGTGCAGCCATTACAGCCATTATTACCAATTTCAAAGTCTTCAGTATGACTTGGCCGGGGATCGAACCCCCGCGACCTACTGCATGTACAGAAGTAATTAAATCAAGATAATATTAGAAGAGACAAAATACCGGAATATGGTGGTTAAACTCTAATTGCTCGTTGTTTTTTACAAATTGTCTCAATTATTCATATTTATATGAATGCTTATCATACTTGTCTATCAAAATGACCGGCAAGGGAGGTAATTATTAAATATATGGGAACTATATGAGCCCGGCGATGAGAAAATGTTCCTGTTGAATGTGTGAACACTGTAGATACAGAACAACACTGTAGATACATAACAACACTGTTCATATTGAATGTTCCTGTTGAATGTGTGAACACTGTATATACAGAACAACAATGTATATACAGAACAACACTGTAGATACAGAACAACACTGTAGATACAGAACAACACTGAACATAACAACACTGAACATAACAACACTGTACATAACAACACTGTACAGAACACAATTTATATACAGAACAACAATGTACAGAACAACACTGTACATAACAACACTGTACAGAACAACACTGTATATACAGAATAACACTGTACATATCACGACTGTATATACAGAACAACACTGTACAGAACAACACTGTAGATACAGAACAACACTGTACAGAACAACACTGTTTATACAGAACAACACTTGATATACAGAACAACACTGTATATACAGAACATCACTGTATATACAGAACATCACTGCACAGAACAACACTGTACAGAACAACACTGTACAGAACAACACTGTACAGAACAACACTGTAGATACAGAACGCCACTGTACAGAACAACACTGTCGAGACAGAACATCACTTTACAGAACAACACTGTAAATATATAATGTGCGGGTTTCGTTAAAGGGTTGTCGGTGCTGTCTTTTGGTAGATAGCAATAAGTCCGTACAACTGTTCTACCCAGCTACACTATATTAATGATGCCAACAACCACGTGTTCAAGTATACGGGGCTATAAGCGGAGTAAATCTGGAAATGACAAAAGAAATGACCAAATACACCGGTCACATAGAGAGTAAGTGTAAATAATATATGTACATAATAAACAATTGGAATACTGATTGATTCACATGAAGCGGGTCAACAGCGATATGGCTCCATCCAGACACTCAGACGAGTATAATTTGGGGAATCAGCTCTGCGAGAGGTACACGATGATAATGCCATATGCACTGTATATCCCACAACAATTTGAATCAAAACATCAAGTCAAACATGACAACACAAACAGTTTGTAAATAATTATGAAATGTAGAACATAAAAAAGGTAGGCAGTATATATTTGAAAATAAAACATTGAACAATAAAAATAGCGTAACAATAAGTTATCTGATTAACCTGCTCCTTTTCCAAAAATATTCATAGTTCAATTATTAATCACGCAGCACAGTCAGGTTTGATTGAGAATATTATCAACTCAAAACTGTCCACGGCTGCATGCTATTCCAATAAGGTAATTCTAGCAGTTGCGCTCCTTTTCCAATAGTAAGAGCAAAAATACATTTCCTGTACTCAAAAAATACTTAAAATTATGGTTTTAAAACTAAAGTGTTTAACATCAAGAGAACCCAAAAAGAATACATAATAAAAATGTACATACCTGGAAATGACAAAAGAAATGCCCAAATACAATCACTTTATTCACCGGTTACATAGAGAGTAAGTGACCTTGTATTGAAAGTGCTTGGTATTCATAGGGCAAGTCTCATGTCAAATTGTTGAGTTATTATTTTCATGTCTCAGACAAAAGGTAGGTTTCAAAACGGAACCAAAGGCTTCAGGATGTAGGGTTTATATACTTGATTAGTTTTAGCACCTTTTTGGGGTAAGATTATGGTTCAAAGCAAACAACCAATTAAGACTGCATATTTGCTTTTGTAAGTCTTAAGATGTTTTCAAAACAAACAATTCCTTTATTATCACCGTCTGGGAAACATATGTTGAGGCAGACTGCATTGTATATTATAAAAATGGAAAAGTAAATAACAGATAAATTTTTTGAATTATTATGTATCAAAATACAACTCAAAAATATAAACCATAATAAATCCTCCCGAACGCTTTTAACTTTGGTCCCCAAAGTTATACCGGAAGAATATGAACTATCGAAGTATATTATTGTTAATTATAAAACAATGAAAGGTACATGAAAGGTACATACATATATACACACATGGTAAAATTGTAAACAGCATAATACCATTTATATACAAATTTGTTATACATTGAAACAGTGTAAAGAAATTAAGATACACAGTGGATGATATAAATATCTAAGTTGCATGACATAATTACCAATTTATATTGGTACAAATTAATTGAAATATAGACGTTGTTTAAATTGATGTAGGACTTTTGTCACTACAATTTGCCATGAGCAAATTATTTGTAGCTTAGTCTACTAGTCTTTGAAAATAAGCCATTTAATATGAAAATAAGTCCAATATTGAGACATATACATGGCTTTCATGCACTTTTATACTGACACAACACATGAAAAAATTGCCAACTTTTGAGATTAAACTTGGCTTTCATGTAATTTTGAAACATACGAAAAATATGCCTGGCGTTAAAAAAAAAAAAAAACGCGGCTTTCGCTTAGTATCAAAATTGTAAAAATATATCAGTATATTGCACAAAAATATAGCCAATTTATGTATGAAACAACATGGATTTACTATAAGTTAAAGAATTCTTGTACACATCACTGAAATTGAAGCATGTGACGTTAATATAGAAACATAAAACATAAAATGTTCTATCGACAGTAAATCATTCATAGGACAAACACAAATTTAAAGTGTCTTAATTAAGTGGCAATTACGCAATGAACTTGAACATAAAAGTGGCATTTTAACACTTAAACTTGTTCATACATATACTTAAGACAGTTGTGAAGTAAATAAGCATACATCAAATAAAAACAGTTAATAAGAAGTTGTCTTATCTAATTCTGGGCAAACCTTTATATAAGAGGTGACAGACGACCTTGATGTTCGTATGTAAGTGAACAAAAAATGGTTTATTCATAATTTTACGAACCTTGTAAACAGAGAAATTCTTCAATTGGATGTTTGTTGGTACACTAATTATTTCACTAGAAAGGTTACTAGTGATAGAAAAGTTGGGCCAAGAAACATGTAATTTGGGAGCATACCAAGAATTATCAAACACATCGCAGAAATTAAAATGTGTGACAGATGTTATTGAAATATATGAAAACACAAAATGTTCATACAGCTTCTTTACAAAATTAATTGCAAAAATAACTTAATTTCACAAAACTGTAAGCTATATGAAATACTGCCCAATGCTGGTAACTATACATAGCTTTCATGCAATGAAAGGCTAATAAACATGAAAATAATGCCAACGTTTAAAAACAAATGTGGCTGTCATGTCATTTTGAAACGCTCAAAAATATGCCTAAAAAATATTCAAAATATATGAACCATAATAATTACAGAACAACGCTGTACAGAACAACACTGTAGATACAGAACAACACTGTACAGAACAACACTATACAGAACAACACTGTACAGAACAACACTGTACATAACAACACTGTACATAACAGCATTGTACAGAACAAAACTGTACAGAACAAAACTGTACAGAACAACACTGTACAGAACAACACTATACAGAACAACACTGTACAGAACAACACTGTACAGAACAACACTGTACAGAGAAACACTGTACAGAACAACATTGTACAGAACAAAACTGTACAGAACAACATTGTAGGTACAGAACAACAATGTTCAGAACAATACTGTATATACAGAACAACTCTGTAGATACAGAACAACTCTGTAGATACAGAACAACTCTGTAGATACAAAACAACTCTGTAGATACAGAACAACTCTGTAGATACAGAACAACACTGTATATACAGAACAACACTGTACAGAACAAAACTGTATATACAGAAGAACACTGTAGATACAGAACAACATTGTATATACAGAACAACACTGTACATAACAACACTGTACAGAACAACACTGTCGACACAGAATAACACTTTACAGAACAACACTGAATATACAGAACAACACTGTAGATACAGAACAGTACTTTACAGAATAAAAATGTAGATACAAAACAACACTGTAGAAACAGAACAACACTGTATATACAGTAAAATACTGTAGATACAGAACAACACTGCAGATATAGAACAACACTGTATATACAGAGCAACACTGTACAGAATAACACTGTACAGAATAAACACTGTGCAGAACAACACTGTACGGAACAACTCTGTAGATACAGAACAACACTGTAGATACAGATCAACACTATAGATACAGAACAACACTGTACAGAACAACACTGTATAGAACAACACTGTACAGAACAACACTGTACAGAACAACACTGTACAGAACAACACTGTACAGAACAAAACTGTACAGAACAACTTTGTAGATACATACATGTAACAACACTGTAGATACATAACAACACTGTACAGAACAACACTGTACAGAACAACATTGAACAGAACAACATTGTACAGAACAACATTGTACAGAACAACATTGTACAGAACAACATTGTACAGAACAACATTGTACAGAACAACACTGTACAAAAAAAACCTGTACAGAACAACACTGTACAAAACAACACTGTAGATACAGAACAACACTGTACAGAACAACACTGGAGATACAGAACAACACTGGAGATACAGAACAACACTGGAGATACAGAACAACACTGTAGATACAGAACAACACTGTACAGAACAACACTGTACAGAACAACACTGTACTGTACTGAACAAAACTGTAGATAGAGAACAACATTGTCGACACAAAACATCACTTTACATAACAACACTGTAAATACAGTACAACGTTGTACAGAACAACACTGTAGATACAGAACAACACTGTACAGAACAACACTGTAGATACAGAACAACACTGTACAGAACAACAATATACAGAACAACACTGTACAGAATAACACTGTAGATACAGAACAACACTGTTCAGAAGAATACTGTAGATACAGAACAACACTGAATATACAGAACAACACTGTAGATACTGAACCACCCTGTAGATACAGAACAACACTGTACAGAACAACACTGTATATACAGAACAACACTGTTTATACAAAACAGAACTGTACATATAGCACAACAATGCACATACAGAACAACTGTAGATACGGAACAACACTTTAGATACAGAATACCACTGTAGATACAGAACAACACTATACAGAACAGCACTGTATATACAGAACAACAATGTATAGAAAGAACAACACTGTAGATACAGAACAACACTGTAGATACAGAACAACGCTGTACAGAACAACACTATACAGAACAACACTGTAGATACAGAACAACACTGTAGATACAGATCAACGCTGTAGAAACAGAACAACGCTCTAGATACAGAACAACACTGTAGATACAGAACAACACTGTAGATACAGATCAACGCTGTAGAAACAGAACAACGCTCTAGATACAGAACAACACTGTATATACAGAACAACACTGTACGTACTGAACAACACAGTACAGAACAACACTGTACAGAACAACACTGTACAGAACAACACTGTACATACAGAACAACGCTGTAGATACAGAACTACACGGTAGATACAGAACAACACTGTACATACAGAACAACACTGTACATAACAACACTGTACATACAGAACAACACTGTATATACAGAACAATCTTGTAGATACAGAACATATCTATAGATACAGAACAACACTGTATATACAGAACAACAATGTAAATGCAGAATAACACTGTACAGAACAAAACTGTAGATACAGAACAACACTGTACAGAACAACACTGTCGACACCGAATAACACTTTACAGAACAACACTGAATATACAGAACAACACTGTAGATACAGAACAATACTTTACAGAACAACACTGTACAGAACAACACTGCACAAAACAACACTGTAGATACAGAACAACACTGTCGACACCGAATAACACTTTACAGAACAACACTGAATATACAGAACAACACTGTAGATACAGAACAATACTTTACAGAACAACACTGTACAGAACAACACTGCACAAAACAACACTGTAGATACAGAACAACACTGTTGACACAGAACATCACTTTACATAACAACACTGTAAGTACAGAACAACGCTGTACAGAACAACACTGTACAGAACAACACTGTAGATACAGAACAACAATATACAGAACAACACTGTACAGAATAACACTGTAGATACAGAACAACACTGTTCAGAACAATACTGTAGATACAGAACAACACTGTATATACAGAACAACACTGTATATACTGAACAACACTGTAGATACAGAACAACACTGTTCATACAAAACAGAACTGTAGATATAGAACAACAATGCACATGCTTAACAACTGTAGATACAGAACAACAATGTACATACAGAACAACACTGTGTACAGAACAACACTGTAGATACAGAACAACCCTGTAGATACAGAACATCTCTGCAGATACAGAACAACACTGTATATACAGAACAACACTGTAAATGCAGAATAACACTGTACAGAACAACACTGTACAGAACACAACTGTAGATACAGAACAACACTGTACAGAACAACACTGTCGACACAGAATAACACTTTATAGAACAACACTGAATATACAGAACAACACTGTAGATACAGAACAACGCTGTAGAAACAGAACAACACTGTAGATACAGAACAATTCGTTACAGAACAACACTTTATATACAGAACAACACTGTAGAAACAGAACAATACTGTAGATACAGAACAACACTGTAGATATAAAACAACACTGTAGATACAGAACAACACTGTACAGAACAACACTGTAGATACAGAACAACACTGTACAGAACAACACTGTAGATACAGAACAACACTGTACAGAACAAATACTGTACAGAACAACACTGTACGGAACAACTATGTAGATACAGAACAACATTGCATATACAGAACAACACTGTACAGAACAACACTGTACATAACAACACAGTACAGAACAACACTGTACAAAACAACACTGTACAGAACAACACTGTACAGAACAACACTGTACAGAACAACACTTTACAGAACAACAATGTAGATACAGATCAACGCTGAACAGAACAACATTGTACAGAACAACACTGTAGATACAGAACAACACTGTACAGAACAAATACTGTACAGAACAACACTGTACGGAACAACTATGTAGATACAGAACAACATTGCATATACAGAACAACACTGTACAGAACAACACTGTACATAACAACACAGTACAGAACAACACTGTACAAAACAACACTGTACAGAACAACACTGTACAGAACAACACTATACAGAACAACACTTTACAGAACAACAATGTAGATACAGATCAACGCTGAACAGAACAACATTGTACAGAACAACACTGTACAGAACAACACTGTAGAGAACAACACTGTACAGAACAACACTGTACAGAACAACTCTTTAGATACAGAACAACACTGTTCCTATTGAATTTACACTAGCCTGTTGGAAGCTTCTTTCGTAGACTTAAATGTGTATATTTTCATTATGGAAGGTAATTTGATGATAAAGATGTTGGGCCAATGAACTTAATATAAAGGACGAAGCAGAAGCTGGTTTTAAAGCTGGCTGTTCTACAGTTGACAACATGTTCTGTCGATAGAATATTATCCAAAAGTATAGCCGAGCCCCGGTTGCTCAGTCAATAGCGACGCGGGCTGTCAATCCAGGGGTTGTTAGTTCGAATCCCAGCTCGGCCAACATTCTTTCCGACGTTTGACAAAAGTCATTGTGACCTGCGTCATTCGTCTTTCACCAATGGGCTGTTTAACAGTATACATGTATGTGGAAAAGCAGCCAGTTGCTTGGAAGGTATGTTATGTTGGAAAACCAGGAATCGCATGAGTAAGGGAACTGGTCGGGTGATACATGTATGACTGAACAATTGTTGAAAACGGTGTTAAACCCCAATCAACCAATCCAAAAGTATACATCTAAACCGTGTGGTCACTTCAATGTATTATATGCAGAATTCCAAACATTTGTAAATAATTATAATATCTTTTTGTTGTTACATTGTAGTTCGTAAGGGTATTATAAACTTTACATTTCATGTATAATAGAACAGGGGCGGAAGATACGATTGACCGCAATCGCATCTCTGAGTCATCTTCCCGGGGTGATTTATGCTCTTCACTATTTCAAGGGTGGTGTACTTTAAAAACATATGAGGAAAATTTAAACAATTGGGAAATTATGATACAAAATTAATATCATTTTGAGAAACGGAGAAAGTTCATGTCTTCAGCAATTTAAACCTTTTCTCGATATGTTGAAAATAGACTGCTGCAAATGTTCTCAATGATGCTTTAACAGTCCAAGGGTAAACTGGAATTTATTGCATGTATATTCCAAATGTGGTTTTACTTTTGTTTTATTGACAAATACAACACTTCTAAAGTACTGACCAATCAAATCCTGAAATGTGTATGAGATATTTCAAATGTAATTAGTCCCTAATGAAAGCACTTTGTGTTTATTTAGAGGTATGATTGTCGAGAATGAAAATGAACAATCAATGTTCCTCGTGTTTGTAAAGATTCACACTTTCCATTGCACATTCATTTCTCTATTTCTTGACCGTTTACACATACAACGGACACAGCAACAAACGATTTATATATTTATATATATGTGAATATATGTAGTTTAATGTATTATGGGACTTATGCCTTTATTTACAAAATAAAACATTTGTATTCTGTTTTTCTGTGTAGATTCATATGTGATGTGTGATTTGAAGATACACTGTTAAGAAATACATAAAACTGTTCAATCTGCATCGATATCCCTGCAGTTCCTCTGATGCCTACAACTGGATGCAATGCACATTTGCGGATTGTTGATTTAAAACCACAGCCCATTTGTAAGAAGACGTTAATAGACAGCTATATCCCCTTATCACAGAGCATTTGTAAGAAGACGTTTATAGACAGCTCTATCCCCTAATCATAGCCCATTTGTAAAAAGATGTTTATAGACAACTATATCCCCTTATCACAGCCCATTTGTAAAAAGATGTTCAAATACACCTCTATCCCATAATCATAGCCCATTTGTAAGAAGATGTTTATAGACAATTCTATGCCCTTATCACAGCCCATTTATAAGAAGACGTTAATATACAACTCTATGCCATAATCACAGCCCATTTGTAAGAAGTCGTTCATAGACAGCTCTATCCCCTAATCACAGCCCATTTGTAAGAAGACGTTTATGGACAACTATATCCCTTAATCACAGCCCATGTGTAAGTAGACGTTCATAGACAACCCTATCCCTTAATCACAGCCTATTTGTAAGAAGACATTTATAGACAACTATATCCCTTAATCACAGCCTATTTGTAAGAAGACGTTTATAGACAACTATATCCCTTAATCACAGCCCATTTGTAAGATGACGTTTATAGACAACTATATCCTTTAATCAATTCCCATTTGTAAGAAGATGTTTATAGACAACTTTATCGCCTAATCACAGCCCATTTGTAAGATGTCGTTCATAGACAGCTCTATGCTCTAATCACAGCCTATTTGTAAGAAGTCGTTCATAGACAGCTCTATCCTCTAATCACAGCCCATTTTTAAGAAGTTTTTTATAGACACCTCTATCCCCTAATCACAGCCCATTTGTAAGAAGATGTTTATAGACACCACTATTCCCTAATCACAGCCCATTTTAAAAAGATGTTTATAGACACCTCTATCCCCTAATCACAGCCCATTTGTAAGAAGATGTTTATAGACACCACTATTCCCTAATCACAGCCCATTTGTAAGAAGATGTTTATAGACACCTCTATCCCCTAATCACAGCCCATTTGTAAGAAGTTGTTTATAGACACCTCTATCCTCTAATCACAGCCCATTTGTAAGAAGACGTTTATAGACATCTTTATCCCCTTATCACAGCCCATTTGTAAGAAGATGTTTATAGACACCTCTATCCCATACTCACAGCCCATTTGTAAGAAGATCTTTATAGACACCTCTATCCCCGAATCACAGCCCATGTGTAAGAATATGTTTATAGACACCTCTATCCCCTAATCACAGCCCATTTGTAAGAAGACGTTTATAGACAACTATATCCCCTAATCACAGCCCATTTGTAAGAAGACGATTATAGACAACTATATACCCTAATTACAGCCCATTTGTAAGAAGATGTTTATAGACAACTCTATCCCCTAATCACAGCCCATTTGTATGAAGATGTTTATAGACAGCTCTATCCCCCGAATCGTTTGAACTGTTTACCTGATATGAAATTCATGAAATTTTCTGATTGTGAAAACATCTGAGAAAAGATTGTTTAAAACTTTAAAATGGAACATTCCATTATGCTACATGGTTAACAACTGTGTTGACAACAAATATATGTTTTCTCTTATTTAGCAATTTCACTTTTTCTCATATTTAAAATAAAAACATTTTTTAAAATGCGACGAAAGTCGTCTGTATTAGGTAAATACTAAATACTAAATCAGCAACTACAATTGCTGATCTTGTTTTGTTATGTTCAAGTGAAAGTGGTCAAAATCGTGTGAGTATCAAACAACAAGAGGCGGAAGGCAACACTTATGAAACCAATTGTCTCGATTCATGTTGCAATTGTCAAATCGAAAAGGGAAGAAAAATACTGGACGCGAACAATGAGTCATTGAGTCATTGTCGAAAGTGTGAACAATTCTCAAGATTTGAGCCCATTTTCATTATTTGCTCTATTTAATCAAGTAGGCATAGGACCCATAGTAAGTTTGACGTACAGATGATCGAAGATACAGATTCGCTAGAATCAAAGGTAAGTTTGTTCTTTACATGTTTTCTAACAGTGTAGGTTCAGATCAGTTCGTCATCTATTCAGTCATATCAGAATCTAAATAAGTTTACAAAATATTATAATAAGCTAATGAACGTGTGTGTGTGTGTGTGTGTGTGTGTGTGTGTGTGTGTGTGTGTGTGCGTGTGTGTGTGTGTGTGTGTGTATGTGTGTGTGTGTACGTGTGTGTGTGTGTGTGTGTGTGTGTGTGTGTGTGTGTGTGTGTGTGTGTGTGTATGTTTATGTGTGGGTGTGTATGTGTGTGTGTACGTGTGTGTGTGTCAGACGGTGCAGATGCAAAGGCTGATCAATGTATACACTCTTCATACAAGTCATTGCATTGGAAGGACCCATATGCTTTCTAATTAGTAGTGATAATCCTTCAACATTCATAGGATGTTCTATTTCATTGATCTGTAACATACACGTTCTTCTCATTGCTGAGGTGTTTTACACCGTGTAAGAGCCCCTCTAGTTACCTATGACTGTATCATCAATTTAGTGCAATATTATACTGGACAAGAAGTATGTCTTGCTCAACGGGAAAAGTGCATAACATAATTTGCATGTTTACATACTGCTTACAGAAGCTTTGTCCATTTTAGGATGTTGACCTGATTTTTAAAGTGTTTTAAATCTATAAATAGCGGTGTTCCTCGAAAACCAACTTAACGTAATGAGCGTACGTGTGTGAACAGACGTGTCTGCGCCGCCTCCATGCTACGAACATGAAAAGCAAAACCGCGTATATATACGTTTCTTGAAACCTTCTAAGACTTTTTGTAAACAGTGCATGTCCCGATCTTGTTCCGCACATTCAAAACGGTAGGCTTTCACTGAGAGACGCTCATTTCTTTTCAATCCGTAGCTAAGTAGTAGCTATACATTTACAATTCTGATATTGATTATATTCATTGCTTGTCTTTAAGAACAACAACCACCCCCTGGTACATATACAATGGAACGAGATGACGAAGACGCGCTCCAATCCTCATCCGATATCTATGGAAACCAACCGGAGTCGATTATTTCGAATATTGCTAATACGACACACGTTGACGTCACATTAACAAGGGACTACGACATCGCCCTGGAACAAACTGAAAACGGGCCATTTAGGCTTGAAATATTCCCGTTTGAGAGATCGCTACTTGGGATTGCAAGGCCGTTCTTTATTCTACTCACCATGCTTACTAATGCATTGGTAGTTGGGTTTTTCTTATCGATTAAAAATCGCAGAAAAGCATCCAATTTGCTGTTTGTAAGTATTGCCCTCTCAGATACGTTGACCGGCATTGCACTGCTTCCGAATTCCTTCTACGTATACGCTGGCAACACTGTGTACCTGAGCAGGCACTGGTGTACGTTTTTCATGATGTCCAAAATGGTAGTGTCGAGGACATTCCACACCGTGTCAGTCTGGCAAACCGTTTTGATGGCCGTTCAACGGTATCTCTGTGTGTGCTTCCCCTTTATATCCGGCCAACTATGCACTTACTGGAAGACGTTCTACACAATTATCATGATATATATTCTTGCATTTGGACTTCACCTTTACCATTTCTTCAACGAGAAGATGGCTCACGGAGAGTGTGCTTGGACTGTGGAGGATCCCTGTCTGGAGACGTGTATTTACCTTTGGGCGAGCGTCGTCTTGGGGCATCTTTTACCATGCCTATTTCTCCTCCTGCTTACAACCAGTACGCTGATATCTCTCAGAAAGGCTTCACGGAAAGCATCCGCCATGTCACCCTCAATATCAGTTGGTACACAAACACGTTCATCCCGAGACCGAATCATCACCATCACGGCCATCCTTATCGTCATCGTGTTCCTCATCCCGGAACTCCCGTATGGTATCTACATGCTTGTCTTGGTAAAATCCGTACTACGTGGTGGCATACTCAGCCCACAACAAAACCACATTGTCATTGCGATCTATGAACTTATAATGACCATCACGTTTCACTGTAATTTTTGGATATATTGTGGAACGATGAACGATTTCAGACAAGCAGTTCTTCTTCTCTTTGCATGTGGACGTCGGCGACAGCGATTGCAAAGCATCAGCAAATTTTCAAGATCCTCATCGTCACGGTCAAGAAATGGAAGCAGGGAAGCAAGGACAAATGTGTCTCGGACGAGCTCGGCGACAGGCAGTAGACAGCGGATGTTAAGCCACACAACCAGCGTGCTATCAGCTACATCCGATATCTACCTTCATCCTATTGCATCATCGAGTGACTCACGTAATCGACCAGAACTGATTATAAATGCTCCAACTGGAGTGACTTATCACGTGCATCAAGATGATTCCCCGTCGACTCTTGGCAATAACAGTATTGATCTAAATGAACATGAAGCCAGTGTTGTTATGCAACCATCACTAAATGTTCAGTATCTACCACACGCAAATAGTGGTGTCAGTAGAGCAGTTAAAACTGGTGCAGATGTGCAAGAGGGCCACGTGTGAGAAGTAATTTAGGACCTACAGATGGGCTAAATAATTGAGGGAAGCGTTTACAATTTATTAAGCATAAATACTTACTTCTCGGTTCGTCAGATGTGCAGTTGATAAAAAGACGAATAAGGAAAAAAGTAAGATCCGAATTTATCTAATTGACCAATCAGATCACAGTTTTAATCTGTGTATGTCGTACATTTCTTTAATAAATCACAGTGGAGCAGTTAGTGTTTAATCCATTCATACATATGACAAATCTGAAACAGACATATTTGGAAGCATAGCTTAGGCAAACAAATGAAAACTATTTTTAATCGTCAGAAAACTTTTTAATAGATATGTAGTTGAACACGTTGGGGAGGTATTGAGGTATTGTAATAAAGAGGTATTGAGGTATTGCTTATCATGAGCAGTTTATGATATGGCTACATTGTTTCCAAATCTTGTCTGCTGTAGAATGCTTCACAATGAGATTGTATGAGGGGACATGTTACACGCCACTTTCAGCCGATGTCAGACTGCTGTACAAATATGGCTTATTATAGATATAAAATGCAGTGTAAGTTGTGCCCTTGAATCTTATTGAAAAACACATTGTCATTTTTAAAAAGGGTTACGTTTGATTTAAAGAAAATATCGTGTCTAGGTCAATTAAACACAATGGAAGGCGGAAGTTTATGCAACAGACAGCTTTGTAAACATTAAGACAAACTAAACGATGGCAATTTTACTGAAAAGAGTTGAAACATTTGTGGTAAAAAAAGAAATTGCTCATCATGAGCAATTTCTTTTTTGTCGCAATGTTTTCAAAAGTGACATGCTGCAGAGGCGTTAAAAGCGTCTGTATTGCGTAAAGTCTTACACTTCGTTTTCTGTTATTTTGCCAAATACTTTATGTTGTGAATTTGGAAACAACCGGACAAAAGAAGGGAAGCTCTCTTTAAATGCAAGAAATTGAATTAAATGCTGTTTGAATGCCTTGTGGCAAAAGTAGCTCTCATTGACGGGGCATTATGAGTCAGTTAGTATCAACAAATGTACAAACCTGATAGTCAAACTATCTTGCATAACATTATATAAGTATAATAAAACCGAATTGTGCGAAGCTTTTGAATTTTGTTATACGCCGTTTTCAAAAGTATTTCAATTGTATTATTCCGGGCGTTTCTTTTAAAATGTACCAGTAATACCAGTGTTATTTATACTTACACTAATACATCAGTCGTAATGCTATCACGACGTGCCCTTGGTAATGTACCGGTACTACCAGTGTTATTAATACTGACACTAATACATCAGTCGCAATGCTATCACGGTGTGTCCTTGGTAATGTACCAGTTATACCAGTGTTATTTATACTGACACTAATACATCAGTCGTAATGCTATCAAAGCGTGTCCTTGGTAATGTACCAGTACTAACCAGTGTAATTGATACTTACACTAATACATCAGTCGTAATGCTATCACAGCGTGTCCTGTGTGATGTACCAGTACTAACCAGTGTTATTAATACTGACACTAATACATCAGTCGTAATGCTATCACGGCGTGTCCTGTGTAATGTACCAGTAATAACCAGTGTTATTTATACTGAGTATAATACATCAGTCGTAATGCTATCACGGCGTGTCCTGTGTAATGTACCAGTACTAACCAGTGTTATTGATACTTACACTAATACATCAGTCGTAATGCTATCACAGCGTATCCTGTGTAATGTACCAGTACTAACCAGTGTTATTAATACTGACACTAATACATCAGTCGTAATGTTATCAAGGCGTGTCCTGTGTAATGTACCAGTATTACCAGTGTTATTTATACTGAGTATAATACATCAGTCGTAATGCTATCACGGCGTGTCCTGTGTAATGTACCAGTATTACCAGTGTTATTTATACTGACACTAATACATCAGTTGTAATGCTATCACGGCGTGTCCTGGGTAATGTTCCAGTTAAACCAGTGTTATTGGTGCTATATAGAATATAATTTTATAGAAACTCTTTGACCTACTCAGGACTAAAAATATGGAACCAGATTCCATTACATATCAAGAACTGTGAAATGTAAAGAAATTTAAATCAACATATCTTTCCTGGTGGCATAGTGGTGGAAATCATTTACTTGATTAAATTCTTGCCCATAACAGTGCTGATTTATTTTAAGGCAACAGTTGTCTATATAAATATGTGCATGATACCTGATATGATATTATATGTACATGTAAATATTTGTAAATGTTTTTAACAGAGGCCCACAGGGAAGACTGGGCATGCCTAACTGTGCAGCCTCTATAAATAAAGTCTTTATTATTATTATTATTATTGTTATTATTATTATGTTATTATTAGTATTACTTAAACATAAGTCGAAATGCAATCACAGCGTTTCCTGGATCATGTACCAGTTATACCAGTGTTATTTATACTGATTCTAATACATCAGTCGTAATACTATCACGGCGTGTCCTGTGTAATGTACCAGTACTAACCAGTGTTATTTATACTGACATTAATACATCAGTCGTAATGCTATCACGGCGTGTCCTGTGTAATGTACCAGTACTACCAGTGTTATTTATAGTGACACTAATACATCAGTCGTAATGCTATCACGGCGTGTCCTGTGTAATGTACCAGTACTACCAGTGTTATTTATAGTGACACTAATACATCAGTCGTAATGCTATCACGGCGTGTCCTTTGTAATGTACCAGTTATACCAGTGTTATTTATACTGACACTAATACATCAGTCGTAATGCTATCAAGGCGTGTCCTTGGTAATGTAGCAGAACTAACCAGTGTTATTTATACTGACACTAATACATCAGTCGTAATGCTATCACGGCGTGTCCTGTGTAATGTACCAGTACTAAGCAGTGTAATTTATACTGACACTAATACATCAGTCGAAATGCTATCACGGCGTGTCCTGTGTAATGTACCAGTACTACCAGTGTTATTTATACTGACAATAATACATCAGTCGTAATGCTATCACGGTGTGTCCTGTGTAATGTTCCATTACTAACCAGTGTTATTTATACTGAAACTAATACATCAGTCGTAATGCTATCACGGCGTGTCCTGTGTAATGTACCAGTACTAACCAGTGTTATTGATACTTACACTAATACATCAGTCGTAATGCTATCACAGCGTGTCCTGTGTAATGTACCAGTACTAACCAGTGTTATTTATACTGACACTGATAAAACAGTCGTAATACTATCACGGCGTGTCCTGTGTAATGTACCAGTACTACCAGTGTTATTAATACTGACACTAATACTTCAGTCGTAATGTTATCAAGGCGTGTCCTGTGTAATGTACCAGTACTAACCAGTGTTATTGATACTGAAACTAATACATCAGTCGTAATGCTATCACGTCGTGTCCTGTGTAATGTACCAGAACTAACCAGTGTTATTGATACTTACACTAATACATCAGTCGTAATACTATCACGGCCTGTCCTGTGTAATGTACCAGTACTACCAGTGTTATTAATACTGACACTAATACTTCAGTCGTAATGTTATCAAGGCGTGTCCTGTGTAATGTACCAGTAATAACCAGTGTTATTGATACTTACACTAATACATCAGTCGTAATACTATCACGGCGTGTCCCGGGTAATGTACCACTACTAACCAGTGTTATTTATACTTACACTAATACATCAGTCGTAATGCTATCACGAGGTGTCATGTGTAATGTACCAGTACTAACCAGTGTTATTAATACTTACACTAATACATCAGTCGTAATGTTATCACGGCGTGTCATGTGTAATGTACCAGTACTAACCAGTGTTATTAATACTTACACTAATACATCAGTCGTAATACTATCACGGCGTGTCATGTGTAATGTACCAGTACTAACCAGTGTTATTAATACTTACACTAATACATCAGTCGTAATGTTATCACGGCGGGTCCTGTGTAATGTACCAGTACTAACCAGTGTTATTAATACTGACACTAATACATCAGTCGTAATGCTATCACAGCGTGTCCTGTGTAATGTACCAGTACTAACCAGTGTTATTAATACTGACACTAATACATCAGTCGTAATGCTATCACAGCGTGTCCTGTGTAATGTACCAGTACTACCAGTGTTATTGATACTTACACTAATACATCAGTCGTAATGCTATCACGAGGTGTCATGTGTAATGTACCAGTACTAACCAGTGTTATTGACACTTACACTAATACATCAGTCGTAATGCTATCACGGCGTGTCCCGGGTAATGTACCAGTTATACCAGTGTTATTGATGCTATATAGAATATAATTTTATAGAAACTCTTTGACCTACTCAGGACTAAAAATATGGAACCAGATTCCACTACATATCAAGAACTGCGGAATTTAAAGAAATTTAAATCAACATATTTTTCCTGGTGGCATAGTGGTGGAAATCATTTACTTGATTAAATTCTTGCCCATAACAGTCCTGTGTAATGTACCAGTACTACCAGTGTTATTGATACTGACATTAATACATCAGTCGTAATGCTATCACAGCGTGTCCTGTGTAATGTACCAGTACTATCAGTGTTATTTATACTGACACTAATACATCAGTCGTAATGATATCACGGCGTGTCCTGTGTCATGTACCAGTTATACCAGTGTTATTTATATTGACACTAATACATCAGTCGTAATGATATCACAGCGTGTCCTGTGTAATGTACCAGTACTAACCAGTGTTATTAATACTGACACTAATACATCAGTCGTAATGATATCACGGCGTGTTCGGTGTAATGTACCAGTTGTAAAAGTGTTATTTATACTGACACTAATACATCAGTCGTAATACTATCACGGCGTGTCCTGTGTAATGTACCAGTTGTACCAGTGTTATTTATACTGACACTAATACATCAGTCGTAATACTATCACGGCGTGTCATGTGTAATGTACCAGTACTACCAGTGTTATATATACTGACACTAATACATCAGTCGTAATACTATCACGGCGTGTCCTGTGTAATGTACCAGTTATACCAGTGTTATATATACTGACACTAATACATCAGTCGTAATACTATCACGGCGTGTCCTGTGTCATGTACCAGTTATACCAGTGTTATTTATACTGACACTAATACATCAGTCGTAATACTATCACGGCTTATCCTTGGTAATGTACCAGTTATACAAGTGTTATTTATACTGACACTGATACATCAGTCGTAATACTATTAAGGCGTGTCCTTGGTAATGTACCGGTACTACCAGTGTTATTTTCCCTGACTCTGATACATCAGTCGTAATACTATTACGGCGTGTCCTTGGTAATGTACGAGTACTACCAGTGTAATGTACCAGTACTACCAGTGTAATGTACAAGTACTACCAGTGTTATTTATATTGACAATAATACATAAGTCGTAATACTAGCACGGCGTGTCCTTGGTAATGTACAAGTACTACCAGTGTAATGTACCAGTACTACCAGTGTAATGTACCAGTACTACCAGTGTTATTTATATTGACACTAATACATCAGTCGTAATACTATCACGGCGTGTCCTTGGTAATGTACCAGTACTACCAGTGTTATTTATATTGACACTAATACATCAGTCGTAATACTATCACGGCGTGTCCTTGGTAATGTACCAGTACTACCAGTGTTATTTATATTGACACTAATACATCAGTCGTAATACTATCACGACGTGTCCTTGGTAATGTACCAGTACTACCAGTGTAATGTACGAGTACTACCAGTGTAATGTACCATTACTACCAGTGTAATGTACGAGTGCTACCAGTGTTATTTATGTTGACACTAATACATCAGTCGTAATACTATCACGGCGTGTCCTTGGTAATCTACGAGTACTACCAGTATAATGTACCAGTACTACCAGCGTAATGTACCAGTACTACAAGTGTTATTTATATTGACACTAATACATCAGTCGTAATACTATCACGGCGTGTCCTTGGTAATGTACGAATACTACCAGTGTAATGTACCAGTACTACCAGTGCCATTTTCCCTGACTCTGATACATCAGTCGTAATACTATCACGGCGTGCCCTTGGTAATGTACGAGTACTACCAGTTTAATGTACCAGTATTACCAGTGTTATTTATATTGACACTAATACATCAGTCGTAATACTATCACGGCGTGTCCTTTGTAATGTACGAGTACTACCAGTGTTATTTATACTGACACTAATACATCAGTCGTAATACTATCACGGCGTGCCCTTGGTAATGTACGAGTACTACCAGTGTAATGTACCAGTACTATCAGTGTTATTTATATTGACACTAATACATCAGTCGTAATACTATCACGGCGTGTCCTTTGTAATGTACGAGTACTACCAGTGTTATTTATACTGACACTAATACATCAGTCGTAATACTATCACGGCGTGTTCTTGGTAATGTACGAGTACTACCAGTGTTATTTATATTGACACTAATACATCAGTCGTAATACTATCACGGCGTGTTCTTGGTAATGTACGAGTACTACCAGTGTAATTTACGAGTACTACCAGTGCCATTTTCCCTGACTCTGATACATCAGTCGTAATACTATCACGGCGTGTCCTTGGTAATGTACGAGTACTACCAGTGTAATGTACGAGTACTACCAGTGTAATGTACGAGTACTACCAGTGTAATGTACCAGTACTACCAGTGTAATGTACGAGTACTACCAGTGTAATGTACCAGTACTACCAGTGTAATGTACCAGTACTACCAGTGTAATGTACCAGTACTACCATTGCCATTTTCCCTGACTCTGATACATCAGTCGTATTGATATCCCCACAATCCTTGGCGCCAAGGTTGGAAAGCTTTTTTACCATTTTTGAAATTTAATGGCATGATCCGATCCGGGATTGAACCTTGGTCTCCAGCTCGAACTATTTCGCCATGCCCCTCCTTACAACAATTTACCACGAATCACCATAGATTCGCAATTATGATTCACGACTTTATATGACTAGGAAGACTTGCTGCTATCGTGAAAGTAGGAATAAACAAGGGGCAGTCAGTGTATAGTCAACATCACAGATGGGATCGACTCCCATAATTTATTTCGTTTGAGTATTGCTAGAGTGCGTCTGTAGGACAAAGGGTTACTATAAAGTTAGAACGTTGTCTCGCTAATATATATTGTTACTGTTAGTAACCAGGAAGTTGACAAAGGGAGGTTTTATCATGAACTTGTTTCGCTCCTCATGAAAACAAATAGGATCGGAAATTTACCATTTAAATTGGTTCAGCTTCGCATTTTGGACGAGTTTAAAGTTAGGTCTAAGAAGATTATACAAATGTTGATTTGACATGATGACAAATGCTTCATACAACTAGGTCTATCATACAACTAGGTCTATCAGTCAAATGGTTTACCTCGACCTATACTGATGACACATGCTTCACACATCTAGGTCTATAAGTCAAATGGTTCACCGACCTATACTGATGACACATGCTTCACACAACTAGGTATATCAGTCAAATGGTTTACCTCGACCTATACTGATGACAAATGCTTCACACATGTAGGTCTATCAGTCAAATGGTTTACCTCGACCTATACTGATGACACATGCTTCACACATCTAGGTATATCAGTCAAATGGTTTACCTCGACCTATACTGATGACACATGCTTCACATATCTAGGTCTATCAGTCAAACGGTTTACCTCGACCTATACTGATGACAAATGCGTCACACAACTAGGTCTATCAGTCAAACGGTTTACCTCGACCTATACTGATGACACATGCTTTACACATCTAGGTATATCAGTCAAATGGTTTACCTCGACCTATACTGATGACACATGCTTTACACAACTAGGTCTATCAGTCAAACGGTTTACCTCGACCTATACTGATGGCACATGCTTTACACAACTAGGTCTATCAGTCAAATGGTTTACCTCGACCTATACTGATGACACATGCTTTACACAACTAGGTCTATCAGTCAAACGGTTAACCTCGACCTATACTGATGACACATGCTTTACACATCTAGGTCTATCAGTCAAACGGTTTACCTCGACCTATACTGATGGCACATGCTTTACACAACTAGGTATATCAGTCAAATGGTTTACCTCGACCTATACTGATGACACATGGTTTACACATCTAGGTATATCAGTCAAATGGTTTACCTCGACCTATACTGATGACACATGCTTCACACAACTAGGTCTATCAGTCAAACGGTTTACCTCGACCTATACTGATGACACATGCTTCACACAACTAGGTCTATCAGTCAAACGGTTTACCTCGACCTATACTGATGACAAATGCTTCACACAACTAGGTCTATCAGTCAAACGGTTTACCTCGACCTATACTGATGACAAATGCTTCACACAACTAGGTCCAGAAGTCAAACGGTTTACCTCGACCTATACTGATGACACATGCTTCACACAACTAGGTCTATCAGTCAAACGGTTTACCTCGACCTATACTGATGACACATGCTTTACACAACTAGGTCTATCAGTCAAACGGTTAACCTCGACCTATACTGATGACACATGCTTCACACAACTAGGTCTATCAGTCAAATGGTTTACCTCGACCTACACTGATGACACATGCTTGACACAACTAGGTCTATCAGTCAAACGGTTTACCTCGACCGAATGACGCATGCTTCACACAACTAGGTCTAGAACTCAAACAGTAAACATATTATTTAGAATATCACATTATGAGGTGCGCCTTTCAAATCAATGCTTGATTGTTGATTGTTTGAAGTTTAATGGCGCCTCTAAGTCAAGTTCTATCAGGGCTACCAGTGTATTTAAGTACGTGTATCCTGACTCAGTATCACGAGTCATTCTCACCACCATTGGTCTTCCAAGGCAGCTACATGTATCTACATTCCCTGGTATTCTTTTAGTCAATTCATGGAGCTTAAATGACGCAAGCCACAAGTGCTTTGTAGATCATTTGAAATCATGAATGGCGAGTCAGCATTTAAAGTGAAGATCCCTTTATCGTAAGCCCTATTCGTTTCCGATTTTGTGATCGTAGCTTAACTACTTCAAACAAAACAAGTCGATTTTCGATGACAAGGCACATTATCACCACAAGGAAAAAAATATTTAGTAAAATGTACAATAGTTAAATATATCTTGATAAAGGAAAATTAACCTCAATATACGCTGAAATTTAAATCTAAGTTATCACTTAAATCTAAATACAATGTCAGCATCAAAATGTAGTTAACGTTCTTTGGTTACAGTTAAGTTACCGCTTTAATCTAAATATAGTGTTGGCATCATAATGTAGTTAACATTCTTTGATTACATTTAACCTATCCTTTTAATCTAAATACAGCTTGAGTATCATGATGTACATGTAGTTAACATTCATTGGTTAAAGTTAAGTTATCGCTGTAACCTAAATACAATGCAAGCATCATGTTGTAGATAACAAACTTTGGTTACATTTAAGAAACCGCTTTAATATAAATACAGCATGAGTATCATAATGTAGTTAACATTCTTTGGTTACAGTCAAGAAACCGCTTTAATCTTAATACAGCTTGAGCAACATAATGTTGTTAACATTCTTTGATTACAGGCAAGAAACAGCTTTAATCTTAAATTCTTAATACAGCTTGAGCAACATAATGTAGTTAACATTCTTTGTTTACAGTTAAGTAATTGCTGTAATTTAAATACAGATTGAGCAACATAATATAGTTAACATTCTTTGGTTACAGTTAAGTAATCGCTTTAATCTAAATACAATGTCAGAATGATAATGTTGTTATTTAACTGCATTGATCAATATACCTGGCACAAAAGATTTTAGACGCATTTAACTGTTTTAACGTGAAGAGAACTATTTTTAACGTTTTACCTTAGTGTCAAATTAAATATCATTTCCAATTTGTCTTCCGATTTCCAATATGCGTCCAAAGAATTGGGGTCTCATTACATATACATCTAGTTAATCTGTACACATACATATACAGCTAGTATACTGTACACATACATATACATCTAGTATATTGTACACATACATATACATCTAGTATACTGTACACATACATATACATCTAGTATACTGTACACATACATATACATCTAGTATACTGTACACATACATATACATCTAGTATACTGTACACATACATATACATCTAGATAATCTGTACACATACATATACAGCTAGTATACTGTACACATACATATACAGCTATTATACTGTACACATACATTTACATCTAGTATAGTGTACACATACATATACATCTAGTTAATCTGTACACATACATATACATATAGTTAATCTGTACACATACATATACATCTAGTTAATCTGTACACATACAAATACATATAGTTAATCTGTACACATACATATACAGCTAGTATACTGTACACACACATATACATCTAGTTAATCTGTACACATACATATACATCTAGTATACTGTACACATACATATAAATCTAGTATACTGTACACACACATATACAGCTAGTATACTGTACACATACATATACAGCTAGTATACTGTACACATACATATACAGCTAGCATACTGTACACATACATATACATATAGTTTACTGTACACATACATATACATCTTGTATACTGTACACATACATATACATCTAGTATACTGTACACAAACATATACATCTAGTATACTGTACACACACATATACATCTATTATACTGTACACACACATATACATCTATTATACTGTACACAAACATAAACATCTAGTATATTGTACACACACATATACATCTAGTATACTGTACACACACATATACATCTATTATACTGTACACACATATATAAATCTAGTATACTGTACACTGGTTTACTGCTCTGACGACTCGATTCAGAAAAAGTTTCGGGTGATGTTTTTTCCTATTCATTGCTGTTTTATTTCTAAACTTAAAACGTTCCTCCCCAAATTGTTGTTCATTCTTGCTATATGTTGACTATACATGGAACCTTTCTTTTAATTTCATAATTACTCAATTTAGAAGGGAGATAACTCTCGAGTACAAAGGATGTAGAACACTCGGGTAGTTATTACCATTGGCATGTTCGAACAAGGAACTCTAATAACTTCCCAATTCGTTACCTCTGCTAAATTTAAAAGGATAGTGGTTAAACGCTCACAATAAACCTTTAATACATGTATATACAATTACATTTAAACTTTTTAAATTTACATCGTATTTTTTGTTTATATACTCCCGCCTTTGTTATCATACTTCTGCTAAACTGGAAGGAGAATAAACTTCCCGCTCTCCTTCCAAAGCTTGTGTCATATACTTAAATTATAACTAGAGGCATTAAACCTTAATTATGTTAATATTTAAGCACCTATGTGGTGTTTTTTTTATATCTAATTTATCTAGTTAGAGCAGATTTAAAACCGTTTATTGGTAAAAATTTAAGAAAGTTCATCTTGTATGACACATTAAAGTTGCAGTCAATGTTAAGCAAATGTAAACCAAATGGTTTCAGGACTAAACTTGACAATTCACCACTGAACTTCACACGCTGAATATCACATAGATCGCAGCATATAAACAAATCTATCCTTACGTCAAAATTTACCCTTTCTGCTCTTGGTAACCTTTTATTATAGGCAGCCTAAGGCTATGATAGCCAGGTGAGCAATGTAGGCACATGTTGGTCTTCTAGTTTAAAATAAAGTGACATTGGGGCTTCTTGTTCGAAATACTTACATCCTGTCTGTTTACACGTTATTTAAATGTACTGAACTGCATCTGCTTCCTTAAAGTCATGCTTCAAAGTCATGCGCGGCGTTTTAATCGCCTTGGATGTGTGAGGTCGGCGGTTCGATCCCCGGCCGGGTCATACCAAAGACCATACAAATTGTAGTAATGGCTGCCCTCCCTAGCGGGATAGCATTACGACTGACTGACTGGTGTCAGGAGAAATGGACCAGGAGTACTGGAAACTATTCAGGAAACGCCGTGATATAACTTAAGACTTATTGAAAGCGGCGTAAGACAGCAAACAATAAATCAACGAATTTCTTATCTAGTCGCTGTTTACATAATCAATAATGCAATAGACAGGTTAGAACGTAGTTTTTATGTACGTGTTACTATCATGGGAGATTAGTTCAATGTTTATCGAGGACTTACACACATTCAACCCGGACCTCTCCAGTTCTCAATATTAACCCTTTTACTGCTGAATCCATGTAAGTCGAGCCACGATATCCGGGACGGAAACGGAATCCATGTTAGTCGAACTGCGATATCTGGGACGACATCTGAATCCATAGAAGTCGAGCCGTGATATCCTGGATGGTAACTGAATCCATGTTAGTCGACCCGTAATATTTGGGACGGTAACTGAATCCATGTAAGTCGAGCTCCGATATCTGGGACGATAACTAAATCCATGTTAGTCGAGCCGCGATATCCTAGACAGTAACTAAATCCATGTTAGTCGAGTCGTGATATCCTTGACGGTAACTGAATCCCGTAATATTTGGGACGGTAACTGAATCCATGTAAGTCGAGCTCCGATATCTGGGACGATAACTAAATCCATGTTAGTCGAGCCGCGATATCCTAGACAGTAACTGAATTCATGTTAGTCGATCCGTGATATTTGGGAGGGCTACTGAGTCCATGTAAGTGGACCCGCGATATTTGGGACGGTAACTGAATCCATATAAGTCGAGTCCCGATATCCGAGGCTGGATAACTGAATCCATGTAAGTCGACCAGTGATATTCGAGACGGTAACTGAATCCATGTAAGTCGACCTGTGATATCTGGGACGTAAACTGAATCCATATAAGTCGAGCCACGATATCCGGGACGGTAACTGAATCCATGTTAGTCGAGCCGTGATATTCGGGACGGTTACTGAATACATGTAAGTCGAGCTGCGATATTTGGGACGGTAACTGAATCCATGTAAGTCGACCCGCGATATCCGTGACGGTAGCTGAATCAATGTAAGACAACCCGCGATATCTGGGACGGTAACTGAATCCATGTAAGTCGAGCTGCGATATCTGGGACGATAACTGAATCCATGTAAGTAGAGCCGAGAAGCGCAAAGAGGTAAACAGTGTAGGTTCAGAACAGTGTGTGGACATATTGTGCGAAGAGAACCAGGGTATACAGTGTAGGTTCAGAACAGTGTGTGGACATCTTGTGCGAAGAGAACCAGGGTATACAGTGTAGGTTCAGAACAGTGTGTGGACTATTGGTGCGAAGAGAACAAGGGTATACAGTGTAGGTTCAGAACAGTGTGTGAACATCTTGTAGAACCAGGGTTTACAGTGTGGATTCAGAACAGTGTGTGGAATATTGGGAAGAGAACCAGGTTATACAGAGTAGGTTCAGAACAGTGTGTGAACATCTTGTGCGAAGAGAACCAGGTTATACAGTGTAGGTTCAGAACAGTTTGTGGACTACTTGCGCGAATAGAACTAGGGTATACATGGTCATGGAAACTGGTCGAATACTTTTGAAAAAACGGCTTTAAACGTCAATCAATCAACACATACATATATGAAAAGTCTTTACTATGAATTAACAAATGAATGGCGAACAATGCATGTACGAAATCAAATCTGATTTAAGATCGTTTATCACAATAGGCGTTGCATCTTCGCTAGACTCTGGCCTCGGAAGTCGATTAACTCACAACCTCCGACAATAAGCAGATGGTGGATTTACAATTTCTCTACTTCATTATCCTCGTGAACATAGTCACTGTTTTCTCTGTTCATTCGTTTACTATTATCAGCTAACAACGTCTCATCAACAGACATTTTTGTATTTAGTTTTCCAGCCTTTCCATTTTGAGTGATTACCGTAGAGAATGCAGTGTCAACGTCGACATCCCTCTGAGATAGGGTAGTTAGTTCATGTTTCTTACGATCGGGTATCGCGTACATCGACACCGATCTTTGCTTTCCTTTCTCGCGTAGACATTTGGTCTGCTTCGATTTCCATTCTTTGTAAGCGATTTGAAATGCACGAGACATAAGGAGTGCCATGGTTTTGGCTTTCTCTGTGCTACTACAAACGACGGCGTGGCATTCGAACAGTCGATCATCGGCCTCCCGATAAAGCCACGAAAAGATCCGATCATTCACGGGAGCGTCCACGTTACAGAAGGAAATATTTTCTATCCCGAACAACTTCTCGGGCTCCTTTTTATTGTCTAAATATTTCATATGTATACCGGCAGTAGTGATCTTTACTTTGAGTTTACGTAAGAAGTGTTCCTCTTCTGAGTTGTCCCATAGTGTCTGTACCGGGGCCGTCGAACAACCCTTTCCCGACCCCAGATACGTTTCACGGTGTCCAATATATCGCACCTTAAAAGTCGGTTCGCGGTCCGTTATTTTGGCTCTTTCTTTCAATCTATTAAACATGTTTGCCTGTATTATTTATAACCGAATAACACGTCTCATAAAAATATCACATGTAACTTAGTTTTGATATATTTTATTTCTTTGTGTTAATGTTGGCCATTACATGACCTTAACAATAATCAAGTATAACTATATTTCAACTTTATATATCATCACATAATGTTTCCACGTCTGTAATTAATTGTTAGAAATCTCAGACCACAATGATATAACGTTTTATTTCGAAACCTTCTAACGAAACGACACGATATCCTTAAAACGTGATATACAGTCTATACGAAATACACGTTAAATGTCCATACGTTTGAATGAAGCCACAAGAAATCCTTATCCGCTAGTTACTCCAATCCACGCACAAACACGTTACAGTACGTTCAGAATTCGATCACTGACGATACCAACATAATCTGTAAAATTGTTATTAAAATATTTTTGAAGTGCGCATCAACAGTCCTCCCTGTTACGCATATTCCCCATATTTCATTTATAAAACTATTCGCCCCTTCTATTTTATAATGCATAGATCAGTCCCTAGAGTACGAACCCTTCCTTGTTTGGAACACGTATATAAATAACAGATAAAATAAACATGCGTAAACAAGTTGGATATATCACAAGGTATAGGGTGATATATGTATCTAGGTATTTGATAAGTAGATACGTCTAGCTTACAAATCTCTATACAGGTAGATAAATGTCAGTAGTCCGTGTTTGCTGACGATTTCACCCTTAACATGTTCCTGAACCTAATTACAGCCCCGTCTGTCGAGTTGGGGTGTTATTAACTCTCCGTAATATAAACATGAAATGGCGTAAAACAAATGGGGCTGTAATTCCAGTCTAGAAATGAATCTAGCCTAGGACACACGTACACGTACGCGGAAAATAAAGAACACACGTACACGTACGCGGAAAATAAAGGACACACGTACACGTACGCGGAAAGTAGAAGACAAACGTACACACCAGCCCTGTGCTTGTTTTACACCATAATCCACGGCATTTCAGTTATATCACGGCTAAAGGTATTTTTAACCTGAATCCGATAAATTAATCGTAATGGTTTGTCTGCAATACTGAATGCCAAAGAGAGTATCACTTCCATTTTGTTTAAGTCTTTGGTATGACCCAACCGGGGATCGAGCACAGGTCTCGAGCACAGGTCCCTCACAAAACTGGGGATCGAACCCTGATCCCTCACACAACCGGGGATCGAACCCTGGTCCCTCACAAAACTGGGGATCGAACCCTGGCCTCACACACAACCGGGGATCAAACCCTGGTCCCTCACAAAACTGGGGATCGAACCCTGGTCCCTCACACAACCGGGGATCGAACCCTGGTCCCTCACAAAACCGGGGATCGAACCCTGGCCTCACACACAACCGGGGATCGAACCCTGGTCCCTCACACAACCGGGGATCGAACCCTGGTCCCTCACACAACCGGGGATCGAACACTGGTCCCTCACACAACCGGGGATCGAACACTGGTCCCACACACAACTGGGGATCGAACCCTGGTCCCTCACACAACTGGGAATCAAACCCTGGTCCCTCACACAACTGGGAATCAAACCCTGGTCCCTCACACAACCGGGGATCGAACCCTGGTCTCACACACAACTGGGGATCGAACCCTGGTCCCTCACACAACCGGGGATCGAACCCTGGTCCCTCACACAACCGGGGATCGAACACTGGTCCCCCACACAACCGGGGATCGAACACTGGTCCCTCACACAATTGGGGATCGAACTCTGGTCCCTCACACAACCAGAGATCGAACACTGGTCCCTCACACAATTGGGGATCGAACTCTGGTCCCTCACACAACCACAGATCGAACACTGGTCCCTCACACAACCAGAGATCGAACACTGGTCCCTCACACAATTGGGGATCGAACACTGGTCCCCCACACAACCGGGGATCGAACACTGGTCCCTCACACAACCGGAAGATCGAACCCTGGTCCCTCACACAACTGGGGATTAAACACTGGTCCCTCACACAACCGGGGATCGAACCCTGGTCCCTCACACAACTGGGAATCAAACCCTGGTCTCACACACAACCGGGGATCGAACCCTGGTCTCACACACAACCGGGGATCGAACCCTGGTCCCTCACACAACCGGGGATCGAACCCTGGTCCCTCACACAACCGGGGATCGAACCCTGGTCCCTCACACAACCGGGGATCGAACCCTGGTCCCTCACACAACCGGGGATCGAACACTGGTCCCTCACACAATTGGGGATCGAACTCTGGTCCCTCACACAACCAGAGATCGAACACTGGTCCCTCACACAATTGGGGATCGAACTCTGGTCCCTCACACAATTGGGGATCGAACTCTGGTCCCTCACACAACCACAGATCGAACACTGGTCCCTCACACAACCACAGATCGAACACTGGTCCCTCACACAATTGGGGATCGAACACTGGTCCCCCACACAACTGGGGATCGAACCCTGTTCCCCCACACAACCAGAGATCGAACACTGGTCCCCCACACAACCGGGGATCGAACCCTGGTCTCTCACACAACCGGGAATCGAACACTGGTCCCCCACACAACCGGGGATCGAACACTGGTCCCTCACACAACCGGGGATCGAACACTGGTCCCCCACACAACCGGGGATCGAACCCTGGTCCCTCAAACAACTGGGGATCGAACCCTGGTCCCTCACACAACCGGGGATCGAACCCTGGTCTCACACACAACCGGGGATCGAACACTTGTCCCCCACACAATTGGGGATCGAACCCTGGTCTCTCACACAACCGGGATCGAACCCTGGTCCCTCACACAACCGGGGATCGAAAACTTGTCCCCCACACAATTGGGGATCGAACCCTGGTCTCTCACACAACCGGGGATCGAAAACTTGTCCCCCACACAATTGGGGATCGAACCCTGGTCCCTCACACAACTGTGGATCGAACTCTGGTCCCTCACACAACCGGGGATCGAACCCTGGTCCCTCACACAACCAGAGATCGAACACTGGTCTCACACACAACCGGGGATCGAACCCTGGTCCCTCACACAACCGGGGATCGAACCCTGGTCCCTCACACAACCAGAGATCTAACACTGGTCCCTCACACAACCGGAGATCGAACCCTGGTCCCTCACACAACCGGGGATTGAACCCTGGTCCCTCACACAACCGGGGATCGAACCCTAGTATGCCACTCCCAAGGTGGTTGCTCTAACCACTACACCATGGATACGGTTTATTTATGTTAATACTAATAGCGTTTATGTAAATTTAACTTGATAAAGTGTTACTAGTAGTATCATAATCTTTAAAATGAAAACATTGGAGAAAAGAGTTATGAATAGGATAATATAATAAGTAAATCAATATTTACATTGTGCACGAAAACATATACATTGTATGATTAAGTTGTCCATTCTGTGTGTAAATAACATGTAGGTGGACAGTGAAGGGCCTGATGAGACTCTGCGGCTACACAGGTTCGCCTTAGCCTTCATAGTTCGTATGGACATCATTGAAGCTGTTTATTTATACGATGTACTTGACACAAGGACGACGCTAATAACCAACTAAGACCATAATAATCAGGTTATAAACATGTCTTGTGTGAAGAACAGGTGTGAAAAAACTAAGAGGTAGGTAAACTGGCCGCCGTGATACGATACCAAGAGGTAGGTAAACTGGCCTCCGTGATACGACACCAAGAGGTAGGTAAACTGGCCTCCGTGATACGACACCAAGAGGTAGGTAAACTGGCCTCCGTGATACGACACCAAGAGGTAGGTAAACTGGCCGCCGTGATACGATACCAAGAGGTAGGTAAACTGGCCGCCGTGATACGATACCAAGAGGTAGGTAAACTGGCCTCCGTGATACGACACCAAGAGGTAGGTAAACTGGCCGCTGATACGATACCAAGAGGTAGGTAAACTGGCCGCCGTGATACGATACCAAGAGGTAGGTAAACTGGCCTCCGTGATACGACACCAAGAGGTAGGTAAACTGGCCGCCATGATACGACACCAAGAGGTAGGTAAACTGGCCTCCGTGATACGACACCAAGAGGTAGGTAAACTGGTCGCCATGATACGATACCAAGAGGTAGGTAAACTGGCCGCCGTGATACGATACCAAGAGGTAGGTAAACTGGCCGCCGCGATATGACACGAAACATGTTGAAAACGGCGTTAATCTCCAATCAAACAATTATTCTACGTTCTAAAGAAAACAAAACATGTTTCGTGTAAATGCAGTATATTTCGAAAGAACGATTACGTTTGAATGTGTGTTTGCATAAAGATGAAATTAAATGTTTTATTAAGCCCTCTATGGGGTTCCTACAGTTCGGTTTAAAACTTTAAAACTTAAGTCTATAAACACAGATAATCTTGAAATTACCATAATTACATTTGTCATGTATAAATGTGGAAACTGTTAATGCAACAGTTTAAATGAACCCTCCCTAGTACACTATATATGCAACAGTTAAAATGAACCCTCCCTAGTACAACTATATATGCAACAGTTAAAATGAACCCTCCCTAGTACAACTATATATGCAACAGTTAAAATGAACCCTCCCTAGTACAACTATATATGCAACAGTTAAAATGAACCCTCCCTAGTATAACTATATATGCAACAGTTAAAATGAACCCTCCCTAGTACAACGACAACCATGCGCTACGGTGTTATAGGTGGTGTATTAACTCTTCAGTATTCGCTAACTCCCGAAGGTCGGGTTTACGGATGACACGACCCAGTATTATAACGGAAAGGAATGTCAGTGAAATTTACAAAGTCACCCTTATCCCGCTGAATTCCTTCTTACTAGTAGCATCAGCATCAACCATTTTACACAAGTGTATAGAGTGTAGATTTTGAGCTGCAAACATTGTGGAACGAGATAAGACTGCACGAATGTACACTCTGATCTTATTCTACATTCCTCGTAAATGTAGTTACATTGTAGGTTAGATCGTTTAGAAACCGCTTTCAATTGATAACGGGTATGTTTACCCATTACACGACACTTTAGGCTACTTTCAAATGAGTGGATTTTCGCGTTGATAAGACAGTCTGTCTCAGCGGAGTGACAGTTTTATATCCAGTGTCTAGGAGCACGTTTTGTTTACCCGTCAAGATTGTTAACTATATAGGCCGTGTCACGAGAAAACCGGTCCGTGGCGACGAATGTTTAAACTGAAGATTGTAGTTTACTACATTTTTCAATTGTGTTTCAGTTAAATTTCGGCGAATAACTCACTTAACTGTTGATTTTCCGGCTTTAATAACGGCGTTAATAGCAATTCAATCCATCAAGTTCCAGGAACACACTTTAGTCGTGATTCATTGTCTATTCAATTGCGGCGAACTTGTCGGAGGTTTTGGGGTTTGAGTATGATTCTAGTTGTGTTAGATATAAGTTTAACGTTGCTTTAACAAATTGCGGGTTATATCGCGGTAATCAGTTCATCACGTGTTTCCTAACAGTTATATCGCGGTAATCAGTTCATCACGTGTTTCCTAACAGTTATATCGCGGTAATCAGTTCACCACGTGTTTCCTAATAGTTATATCGCGGTAATCAGTTCATCACGTGTTTCCTAACAGTTATATCGCGGTGATGAGTTCATCACGTGTTTCCTGACTTACTCAACATTACATTCTTCCAAGAAAGCTGGCTACCTTTCCACATAAGCTGTTTAGTCCTGGCGAAAAACGAATGCCGCGCCAGTGTTCGAACTCACAACTGTTTGATTGCTTGTCATCGTTGTCTATCCCGGCTCAAATGGAGGACAATAAGATTAGTTGAAGCCCATGTTTATATGAGTGCTGGTCTGCGTAAACAAACATTAAGGCTTTTGCGCCGAGTATAGCCCAAGAACAGCCTATGTATAAGTACAATATAATCTTTTGTGTTTACACGCACTATTTGCCAAACTGACAAACAGTGTTTATTTGGATCTGTTTACTGGTGTTAACTCACGACAATACATAGTTTCAACAACTACAATTATTATCTCCCTTGTCAGCCATTTTGATTGGCGAATTTACTATATATATATATATATGTTGAATAGAGAAATATCAAATATAATTAAATTAAACAATCGCATGTGCAAAAATAATTAAATCAAGACGTCAATATAATCAGATCATACAAATCCATCAACGACATAGGGTTGTCAAACTCAAATTCCTTGTTTGCCTAATAATCACTTTAAAAAAATATATATCTCTATTAATTCTCATCATATTTGCCTATCAAAATGGCCGACAAGGGAGATAATAATTGTAGTTGTGGGAACTATGTTTATTAGTTTTACTGGAGCACGGCTCCATTATAATATTTTGATGGCGGTGAAATTAAAAACTTCAAATAGATGTAGCGTTAGAACTCTGTGGAACTTTTGAACGTGTCGAGTTAGGATAGGTACCTGTTCAAACACCTCATATCTCGTGACTGATAACCGATTCCTTACATACAAATATTTGACACTTCAAAGCGAATATTAATACAGGTAGAGTATGAGAAAAATGTTAACCATTTACAAATACCAGTTCTTCGATGAAGTCGTTTAATTTAAATATTGAACAGCCTAAACTGATAGTTTAACCCTTATATTGCTATACACATTTTTAACAGCCAATTTCCAGTCATACCACGGCTTCCAATTCACCCGTGTGTTACCTGTCACATTAACACTCCACAAAACATTCTGTCACAGCAATTGGCTGCTTTTCAACATAAACTGTTTTCCCATTGGTGCAATACTAATGACGTGTATTGCATTGGCTATTATAAACGTCTGAAAAAATATAGGCCAATATGGAGTTAAAACCCATATACCCCTTGATTGTCAGTCCGCATTGTCAGTCCTGACTGAATTATCAGGGCTCGGCTGATATGGTTCATAAATTGCAGACAATGAACGTATCGCGTCTAGCTATTTGGGGTCTTAGTAACAATCCGCCTTAACATAATTGACTTATTGGCATACATGTAACTCTAATAAGGCGACACTTCCAGTAGTTTGCAGGAAGGTAGATCTTAAAGCTGCTGAACACCAGATGGAGATTACAATGTTCAAATGTTGAACTTTCTGCAAATATTGCTAATAATGACAACACAGTAAGTAATATATAGTTTACAACTATTTTGGCAGTAAATGTTGAAAAACAGTCAATAGAAAGTCACGAAAATATACAAAATTTGGTTTACTGGGTATTTCTACCCAGTAAAAATGAAGCATAAACGATCAATATTTAGATGTTTATTGCACTGGAAAGAGAAATTATTGCTCTTACTTCATACTCGAATTATGATTCTAATATTTAAAAAATAATTTTTGAACAGTTTTAAAACTTTGACTATCCTATCTATAATCTGGAGTTCAGCACATTTAAGTCTATATAACAAACATGCGGACATTAAAACCCTAGATCGATAGACATTCCTAGTATTTTTTAGCCATGCCCTATCTTACCAGACCACACAACCTTTTGTGTAGATCCAGTTCGGCCTGCGGATTAGCACGGTTCGCCAAATAGTCATAGAATGTGTCAAAACAATTTCTAAAACAGTCCACATCCGAGTTGTTCTATATAGCCGTATTTTCCCTGTTAGTGTATATCATTAATTATACATACTGTGAATTGCGTGTAAAAGAAGCATGGCGGTAAAATATATGAAAGTTTAATGAGAAATTGGAGCGTGCAATTGTTAATTGTGTTTATTGATGGTATCGATCAGCTTTGCGCTTGATTGCTTGATTTGCTATTTTCAGACTGTCAGAAGGGTAAAAATGGTTACTTTTCGAAAAAACTGCTAATGGTGATAAACGAATGACTTGTCTTAATCGACAGAGCTTTCGAAGCTTAACTAGCCTATTAGGACAATTGGTCTCTTATTTCTGATACTTGTACACTAATCATACCACAATAAGATACAATAACTAGTACACGATCCAATAAGACCATATATAGCTACTTTACATCAGTATGACACACTCATTGAGACAAGACACACGATGACCTATACATAGTTACTATACGTCTGTATGACACACTCATTGAGACAATACACACGATCACCTATACATAGTTACTATACGTCAGTATGACACACTCATTGAGACAAGAGACACGATTACCTATACATAGTAACTATACGTCTGTATGATACACTCATTGAGACAAGACACACGATGACCTATACATAGTTACTATACGTCAGTATGACACACTCATTGAGACAATACACACGATGACCTATACATAGTTACTATACGTCAGTATGACACACTCATTGAGACAAGAGACACGATTACCTATACATAGTTACTATACGTCTGTATGATACACTCATTGAGACAAGACACACGATGACCTATACATAGTTACTATACGTCAGTATGACACACTCATTGAGACAATACACACGATGACCTATACATAGTTACTATACGTCAGTATGACACACTCATTGTGACAATACACACGATTACCTATACATAGTTACTATACGTCTGTATGATACACTCATTGAGACAATACACACGATGACCTATACATACTTACTATACGTCAGTATAACACACTCATTGAGACAATACACACGATTACCTATACATACTTACTATACGTCTGTATGATACACTCATTGAGACAATACACACGATGTCCTATACATAGTTACTATACGTCAGTATGATACACTCATTGAGACAATACACACGATTACCTATACATAGTTACTATACGTCAGTATGACACACTCATTGAGACAATACACACGATTACCTATACATAGTTACTATACGTCTGTATGACACACTCATTGAGACAATACACACGATGTCCTATACATAGTTACTATACGTCTGTATAACATACTCATTGAGACAATACACACGATGTCCTATACATAGTTACTATACGTCAGTATGACACACTCATTGAGACAAGACACACGATGACCTATACATAGTTACTATACGTCTGTATGACATACTCATTGAGACAATACACACGATGTCCTATACATAGTTACTATACGTCAGTATGACACACTCATTGAGACAATACACACGATGACCTTTACATACTTACTATACGTCTGTATGACACACTCATTGAGACAATACACACGATGACCTATACATAGTTACTATACGTCAGTATGACACACTCATTGACACAATACACACGATGTCCTATACATAGTTACTATACGTCAGTATGACACACTCATTGAGACAATACACACGATGTCCTATACATAGTTACTATACGTCTGTATGACATACTCATTGAGACAATACACACGATGTCCTATACATAGTTACTATACGTCTGTATGACATACTCATTGAGACAATACACACGATGTCCTATACATAGTTACTATACGTCAGTATGACACACTCATTGAGACAATACACACGATGACCTATACATAGTTACTATACGTCAGTATGACACACTCATTGAGACAATACACACGATGACCTATACATAGTTACTATACGTCAGTATGACACACTCATTGAGACAATACACACGATGACCTATACATAGTTACTATACGTCTGTATGACACACTCATTGAGACAATACACACGATCACCTATACATAGGTACTATACGTCTGTATGACACACTCATTGAGACAATACACACGATTACCTATACATAGTTACTATACGTCTGTATGACACTGAGACAATACACACGATGACCTATACATACTTACTATGCGTCTGTATGACACACTCATTTAGACAATACAACCGATTACCTATACATAGTTAATATACGTCTGTATGACATACTCATTGAGACAATACACACGATGTCCTATACATAGTTACTATACGTCAGTATGACACACTCATTGAGACAATACACACGATGACCTATACATAGTTACTATACGTCAGTATGACACACTCATTGAGACAATACACACGATGACCTATACATAGTTACTATACGTCAGTATGACACACTCATTGAGACAATACACACGATGACCTATACATAGTTACTATACGTCAGTATGACACACTCATTGAGACAAGACACACGATGACCTATACATAGTTACTATACGTCTGTATGACACACTCATTGAGACAATACACACGATCACCTATACATAGTTACTATACGTCTGTATGACACACTCATTGAGACAATACACACGATTACCTTTACATAGTTACTATACGTCTGTATTACACTGAGACAATACACACGATGACCTATACATACTTACTATGCGTCTGTATGACACACTCATTAAGACAATACAACCGATTACCTATACATAGTTACTATATGACAGTATGACATACTCATTGAGACAAGACACACGATTACCTATACATAGTTACTATACGTCTGTATGACATACTCATTGAGACAAGACACACGATTACCTATACATAGTTACTATACGTCAGTATGACACACTCATTGAGACAATACACACGATTACCTATACATAGTTACTATACGTCTGTAGGACACACTAATTGAGACAATACACACGATGACCTATACATACTTACTATACGTCAGTATGACACAATCATTGAGACAATACACACGATTACCTATACATAGTTACTATACGTCAGTATGACACACTCGTTGAGACAATACACACGATGACCTATACATAGTTACTATACGTCTGTATGACAAACTCATTGAGACAATACACACGATGACCTATACATAGTTACTATACATCAGTATGACACACTTATCGAGACAATACACACAATTACCTATACATAGTTACTATACGTCAGTATGACACACATATTGAGACAATACACACGATTACCTACATGTATACATAGTTACTATACGTCAGTATGACACACTCATTGAGACAATACACACGATTACCTATACATACTTACTATACGTCAGTACGACACACTTATTGAGACAATACACACGATGACCTATACATAATTACTATACGTCAGTATGACACACTTATTGAGACAATACACACGATGACCTATACATAGTTACTATACGTCTGTATGACAAAATCATTGAGACAATACACACGATGACCTATACATAGTTACTATACGTCAGTATGACACACTCATTGAGACAATACACACGATGACCTATACATAGTTACTATACGTCTGTATGACACACTAATTGAGACAATACACACGATGACCTATACATAATTGAGACAATAAACACGATGTCCTATACATAGTTACTATACGTCACTATGACACACTCATTGAGACAATACACACGATGACCTATACATAGTTACTATACGTCAGTATGACACACTCATTGAGACAATACACACGATGACCTATACATATTTACTATACGTCTGTATGACACACTCATTGAGACAAGACACACAATTACCTATACATAGTTACTATACGTCTGTATGACACACTCATTGAGACAAGACACACGATGACCTATACATAGTTACTATACGTCAGTATGACACACTCATTGAGACAATACACACGATGACCTATACATACTTACTATACGTCAGTATGACACACTTATTGAGACAAGACACATGATGTCCTATACATAGTTACTATACGTCAGTATGACACACTCATTGAGACAATACACACGATGACCTATACATAGTTACTATACGTCTGTATGACAAAATCATTGAGACAATACACACGATGACCTATACATAGTTACTATACGTCAGTATGACACACTCATTGAGACAATACACACGATGACCTATACATAGTTACTATACGTCTGTATGACACAATCATTGAGACAATACACACGATTACCTATACATAGTTACTATACGTCTGTACGACACAATAATTGAGACAATACACACGATTACCTATACATACTTACTATACGTCAGTATGACACAATAACTGAGACAATACACACGATTACCTATACATAGTTACTATACGTCAGTATGACACACTCATTCAGACAATACACACGATTACCTATACATAGTTACTATACGTCAGTATGACACACTCAGTGAGACAATACACACGATGACCTATACATAGTTACTATACGTCTGTATGACACACTAATTGAGACAATACATACGATGACCTATACATAGTTACTATACGTCAGTATGACACACTAATTGAGACAATACACACGATGTTCTATACATAGTTACTATACGTCACTATGACACACTCATTGAGACAATACACACGATGACCTATACATAGTTACTATACGTCAGTATGACACACTCATTGAGACAATACACACGATGACCTATACATAGTTACTATACGTCTGTATGACACACTCATTGAGACAAGACACACGATTACCTATACATAGTTACTATACGTCTGTATGACACACTCATTGAGACAAGACACACGATGACCTATACATAGTTACTATACGTCAGTATGACACACTCATTGAGACAATACACACGATGACCTATACATACTTACTATACAAGACACACGATGTCCTATACATAGTTACTATACGTCAGTATGACACACTCATTGAGACAATACACACGATTACCTATACATAGTTACTATACGTCAGTATGACACACTCATTGAGACAATACACACGATTACCTATACATAGTTACTATACGTCAGTATGACATACTCATTGAGACAATACACACGATTACCTATACATAGTTACTATACGTCAGTATGACATACTCATTGAGACAATACACACGATGACCTATACATAGTTACTTTACATCAGTATGACACACTCATTGAGACAATACACACGATTACCTATACATAGTTACTATACGTCAGTATGACACTGAGACAATACACACGATGACCTATACATAGTTACTATACGTCTGTATGAAACACTTATTGAGACAAGACACACGATGACCTATACATAGTTACTATACGTCAGTATGACACAATCATTGAGACAATACACACGATTACCTATACATAATTACTATACGTCTGTATGACACACTCATTGAGACAATACACACGATCACCTATACATAGTTACTATACGTCTGTATGACACACTCATTGAGACAATACACACGATGACCTATACATAGTTACTATACGTCTGTATGACACACTCATTGAGACAATACACACGATGACCTATACATACTTACTATACGTCAGTATGACACACTCATTGAGACAATACACATGATCACCTATACATAGTTACTATACGTCTGTATGACACACTAATTGAGACAATACACACGATGACCTATACATAGTTACTATACGTCAGTATGACACACTCATTGAGACAATACACACGATTACCTATACATAGTTACTATACGTCTGTATGACACATTAATTCGAAAGTTTTGAAACTTACAATCAAGTCCCCCTTTATAAATCAAAGTGCCGATGGCACAGTAGTGGTTGTCGTGTAGAAAATGCTGCAAAGTAACAAGCAGTAACTCGGCCTGACGATTTTCAATATATATTGGCATATACGATAATGCTCGATCTCCAACTCAATTAGGCTACACTTTCAGCATTGATTGCTATTTCACGCTAGAACGTAGAGAGGGTTGCACTCGATCGTGTCTAACTTGTACACTGACATCTTGTCCTTTAACTTTTGAAAAC
This sequence comes from Serripes groenlandicus, assembly GCA_031761405.1. NCBI lineage: Eukaryota > Metazoa > Mollusca > Bivalvia > Cardiida > Cardiidae > Serripes > Serripes groenlandicus. The sequence continues at coordinate 65,581,413 of JASEVX010000008.1, forward strand.
CTGTCTTACATGTTTCATCTAGACGCGTTCATATATTGCAACAACCACAACATAAAGCGTTTATAATATAGAGATTTAAAAACAATCGATGACCAGTCATGCAAGCTATTTATAGTTATTAATAGTGTTTGGCAATATACTGTCTCCACCAATAAAAGTATTAGGAGGCATGCTTGCTACTAAGGGTGTTACTTATCAAGAAGATGTTTAAGTAATCCCTTGAATAATGATGGGTATTATCAACATCTCTGTAGGAACACAACGGACTGTCTACAATATTCTCTGAAAACAAATGTTCATAAAGTGAACTACAATGGGTCCATAAACTGCTGTGTACTACACTGGGTCCACATTCTGCTGTGTACTACAATGGGTCCCCAAACTGCTGTGTACTACACAGGGTCCACAGTATGTTGTGTACTACACTGGGTCCACAGTCTGCTGTGTACTACACTTGGTCCGCAGTCTGCTGTGTACTACATTGGGTCCACAGTCTGCTGTGTAATACACTGGGTCCACAGTCTGCTGTGTACTACACTGGGTCCACAGTCTGCTGTGTACTACAATGGGTCCACATGCTGCTGTGTACTATAATGGGTGCACAGTCTGCTGTGTACTACAATGAGTCCACAGGCTGCTGTGTACTACACTGGGTCCACAGTCTGCTATGTACTACAATATGTCCACAGTCTGCTGTGTACTACACTGGGTCCATAGTCTGCTGTGTACTACAATGTGTCCAGAGGCTGCTGTGTACTACAAAGGGTTCACAGGCCGCTGTGTACTACAATGGGTCCACCGTCCGATGTTTACTACAATGGGACCACATTATGCTGTGTATTACAATGGGTCCACAGGCTGCTGTGTAATACAATGAGTCCACAGGCTGCTGTGTACTACACTGGGTCCACAGTATGATGTGTACTACACTGGGTCCACAGTCTGCTGTGTACTACACTGGGTCCACAGTATGCTGTGTACTACACTGGGTCCACAGGGTGCTGTGTAATACACTGTGTCCACAGGCGGCTGTGTACTACGATGTGTCAACATTCCGATGTGTACTACAATGGGTCAACAGTCCGATGTGTACTACAACGGGTTCACAGTCTGCTGTGTAACATTTAGTACTTCCGCTCACCAGTGTAATACAAAAAGGTGTTATCACAGTATCTGAGTACAACTTCGTTTCGAAGGATTCCAATTGTGAACTTTATTTGTTCACCTGAGAGCAGGTTCCAATCTCTAATGGTTTAGGGAAGACAACAGTTAGCATACATATGTGTGTTACATAACAAGGTTCTAGAATCGTTAGCATACATATGTGTGTTACATTACAAGGTTCTAGAATGGTTAGCATACAGATGTGTGTTACATTACAAGGTTCTAGAATGGTAAGCATACAGATGTGTGTTACATAACAAGGTTCTAGAATGGTTAGCATACAGATGTGTGTTACATTACAAGGCTCTATTATCGTTAGCATACATATGTGTGTTACATTACAAGGTTCTAGAATGGTTAGCATACATATGTGTGTTACATTACAAGGTTCTATAACGGTTAGCATACAGATTGTGTTACATTACAAGGTTCTAGAATGGTTTGCATACAGATGTGTATTACATTACAAGGTTCTATAATGGTTAGCATACAAATGTGTGTTACATTACAAGGTTCTAGAATGATTAGCATACAGATGTGTGTTGCATTACAAGGTTCTATAATGGTTAGCATACAGATGTGTGTTACATTACAAGGTTCTAGAATCGTAAGCATACATATGTGAGTTACATTACACATTTCTAGAATGGTCAACACACATATATGTGTTACACAACAAGGTTCCAGAATCGTTAGCATACAGTTGTGTGTTACATTACAAGGTTCTAGAATGGTTAGCATACAGTTGTGTGCTACATTACAAGGTTCTAGAATGGTTAGCATACAAATATGTGCTACATTACAAGGTTCTATAATGGTTTGAATACACATTGTGTTACATTACAAGGTTCTATAATGGTTAGCATACAGATGTGTGTTACATAACAAGGTTCTATAATGGTTAGCATTCAGATGTATGTTACATTACAAGGTTCTATAATGATTATCATATAGAGTGTGTTACATTACAAGGTTCTAGAATGGTTATCATACAGAGTGTGTTACGTTACAAGGTTCTAGAATGGTTAGAATACAGATGTGTGTTACATTACTAGGTTCTAGAATCGTTAGCATACAGATGTGTGTTATAGTAAAAGGTTCTATAATGGTTAGCATACAGATGTGTGTAACATTAAACTGGTCTTGAATCGTTAGCATACGTATTGTGTTATATTACAAGGTTCTATAATGGTTAGCATACAGATGTGTGTTACATTACAAAGTTCTATAATGGTTAGCATACATCTTGTGTTACATTACAAGGTTCTAGAATGGTTTGCATACATATGTGTGTTACATTACAAGGTTCTCTAATGGTTAGCATACATATTGTGTTACATTACAAGGTTCTAGAATGGTTAGCATACAGTTGTGTGCTACATTACAAGGTTCTAGAATGGTTAGCATACATATGTGTGCTACATTACAAGGTTCTAAAATGGTTAGCATACATATTGTGTTACATTACAAGGTTCTATAATGGTTTGAATACAGATTGTGTTACATTACAAGGTTATATAATGGTTATCATACAGATATGTGCTACATTACAAGGCTCTAGAATCGTTAGTATACATATGTGTGTTGCATTTAAAGGTTCTAGAATGGTTAGTATACAGATGTGTGTTACATTTCAAGGCTGAATAATCGTTAGCATACACATGTGTGTTAAATAACAAGACTCTAGAATCGTTAGCATACAGATTGTGTTACATTACAAGGTTCTATAATGGTTAGCAGACATTATGTGTTACATTACAAGGTTCTAGAATCGTTAGCATACAGATGTGTGCTACATTACAAGGTTCTATAATGGTTAGCAGACATTATGTGTTACATTACAAGGTTCTAGAATGGTAAGCATACAGATGTGTGTTACATTACAAGGTTCTAGAATCGTTAGCATACAGATGTGTGTTACATTACAAGGTTCTAGAATCGTTAGCATACAGATTGTGTTACATTACAAGGTTCTAGAATCGTTAGCATACAGATGTGTGTTACATTACAAGGTTCTAGAATCGTTAGCATACATATTGTGTTACATTACAAGGTTCTATAATGGTTTGAATACACATTGTGTTACATTACAAGGTTCTAGAATCGTTAGCATACAGATGTGTATTACATTACAAGGTTCTAGAATCGTTAGCATACAGATGTGTGTTACATTACAAGGTTCTAGCATCGTTAGCATACAGATGTGTGTTACATTACAAGGTTCTAGAATCGTTAGCATACAGATGTGTGTTACATTACAAAGTTCTAGAATCGTTAGCATACAGATGATGTGTGTTACATTACAAGGTTCTAGAATCGTTAGCATACAGATGTGTGTTACATTACAAGGTTCTAGAATCGTTAGCATACAGATGTGTGTTACATTACAAGGTTCTAGAATCGTTAGCGTACAGATGTGTGTTACATTACAAGGTTCTAGAATCGTTAGCATACAGATGTGTGTTACATTACAAGGTTCTATAATCGTTAGCATACAGATGTGTGTTACATTATAAGGTTGTAGAATCGTTAGCATACAGATGTGTGTTACATTACAAGGTTCTAGAATCGTTAGAATGTCTAAGGATGTAACGTGAAGTTTGTCCAACGGTTGTTGTTACTAGGGATAAAAGATACTGAGGCGATAGGTCATGTTTCATTTTCATAAAATAATATTAATTTGTGTTTTGCTCTCCTAAAATTAGAGACTGCAATCCGGTTTTCAATGGACGCTAGTTTAATGGCTCCAGATATCATTCTTGAGGCTTTTGGTTGTAATTTGTCAGGGTCATTTTCGTCCTGGATGGTAATTGTATCCCAAGCAACATCCGAATTTTCGAAAATGATTTATAAATTTGAGATCAAGATTGACCTTTACACTGCTCATTACATGAATCCTTTAACAGGCTTTCAGTTTAATATTGAGTAAGTGTTTTTCATGACATGTTCCATTGAGGGCACATGTTTATTTATATTGAGTACGTGTTCTTCATGACATATTCCATTGTGGGCACATGTTTATTTATATTTAGTAAGTGTTCTTCAAGACATATTCCATTGAGGGCACATGTTTATTTATATTTAGTACGTGTTCTTCATGACATATTCCATTGAGGGCACATGTTTATTTATATTTAGAACGTGTTCTTCAAGACATATTCCATTGAGGGCACATGTTTATTTATATTTAGTACGTGTTCTTCATGAAATATTCCATTGTGGGCACATGTTTATTTATATTTAATACGTGTTCTTCATGGCATATTCCATTGTGAGCACATGTTTATTTATATTTAGTACGTGTTCTTCATGACATGTTCCATTGTGAGCACATGTTTATTTATATTTAGTACGTGTTCTTCATGACATGTTTCATTGTGAGCACATGTTTATTTATATTTAGTACGTGTTCTTCATCACATATTCCATTGTGGGCACATGTTTATTTATATTTAGTACGTGTTCTTCATGACATATTAATTGTGAACAAATGTTTATTTATATTTAGTACGTGTTCTTCATGACATATTCGATTGTGGGCACATGTTTATTTATATTTAGTACGTGTTCTTCATGACATAATCCATTGTGAGCACATGCTTATTTATATTTAGTACGTGTTCTTCATGACATATTCCATTGTGGGCACATGTTTATTTATATTTAGTACGTGTTTTTCATGACATATTCCATTGTGAGCACATGCTTATTTATATTTAGTACGTGTTCTTCATGACATATTCCATTGAAGGCACATGTTTATTTATATTTAGTACGTGTTCTTCATGACATGATCCATTGTGAGCACATGTTCATTTATATTTAGTACGTGTTTTTCATGACTTGTTCTATTGTGGGCACATGTTTATTTACATTTAGTACGTGTTCGTCATGGCATATTCCATTGTGAGCACATGTTTATTTATATGTAGTACGTGTTCTTCATGACATGATCCATTGTGAGCACATGTACATTTATATTTAGTACGTGTTCTTCATGACATGTTCCATTGTGAGCACATGTTCATTTATATTTAGTACGTGTTCGTCATGGCATTTTCCATTGTGAGCACATGTTTATTTATATTTAGTACGTGTTCTTCATGACATGATCCATTGTGAGCACATGTTCATTTATATTTAGTACGTGTTCTTCATGACATGTTCCATTGTGAGCACATGTTTATTTATATTTAGTAAGTGTTCTTCATGACATGTTCCATTGTGGGCACATGCTTATTTATATTTAGTACGTGTTCGTCATGGCATATTCTATTGTGAGCATATGTTTTTTTATATTTAGTACGTGTTCTTCATGACATGTTCCATTTTGGGCACATGTTTTTTTATATTTAGTATGTGTTCTTCATGACATGTTCCATTTTGGCACATGTTTATTTATATTTAGTACGTGTTTTTCATGACATGTTCCATTGTGAGCACATGTTTATTTATATTTAGTACGTGTTCTTCATTCCATGTTCATTTTGGGCACATGTTTATTTATATTTAGTACGTGTTCTTCATGACATGTTCCATTGTGGGCACATGTTTATTTATATTTAGTACGTGTTCTTCATTCCATCTTCCATTGTGAGCACATGTTTATTTATATTTAGTACGTGTTTTTCATGACATGTTCCTTTGTGAGCACATGTTTATGGGATGTTTCATTGTGAGAGCACATGCTTATGAGATGTTATATTGTGAGCACATGTTTATGAGATGTTACATTGTGAGCACATGTTTATGAGATGTTACAGCTTTCATGTGTTCGTTTTGCATAGGAGGATGTGCAACCTTGTTATCTTTTCGATAATCCAATCTTAGCGCTCAAGCTGGCGGGTAAAGCATAAAGACTGATGTATCTGTATCCAAATAGATACTAGTAGTACAGGTAATTCACATAGGAGTCGCAGTAACTGAAATATCTCTGTAATCCCTACACCGTTGAACGAAACCCATAAACTTAGATTGTATTGTTTGCGTTTGATTTATTTAACAGCTAATACATAAAAAGGCGCCTTTTCCGGCAAAACTTCTCCAAAAAATGTTCGTGAATCTGAAATAAAACTTAAAAAACATATAGATGTAATTAGAACGCCTGCGTTTCAGGATAAATTTGATCTTGTGATTCATATTATTAAAATGTGCCAATGTGTGTAAAAAAAGTGAAATAAATTCTGATGAAATCTTTTTGGCAAGTCAACCGATGTATCAAGTAAAGAATAAAGCTTCAATCTACACAAGTTAGAAATCATTTCAGCTTCATGTCATGCAACCCACCCTTTCAAAATTGCCTAAATAAACATTCAGCAATAATGTCGTCAATTGCGTCTAGAACAAAGAAAGACAAATCTTTCAATATGTGAACTAAAATGTGTAGCATTTTTCTCCCCTTCATTATATAGAAATCTTGCGAAAAGGAAGAGATACCTTAGAATTGTTTATATTTAACGCAGAGCTCCTTCTGAATGGACATATTTATGTATTTACCCACTTCTAAATGGCCAAATGTATGTAATTAACCACTTCGGAATGGACATATGTAATTAAATTTACCACCACTGAATGGCCATATCTATGTAAGTAGCCACTTCTGAATGGCCATATTTATGTAATTAACCACTTCTGAATGTCCATATTTACGTAATTAACCTCTTTCGAATGGCCATATTTATGTAATTAACCACTTCGGGATGGCCATATGTATGTAATTAACCACTTCTGAATGGCAATATTTATGTAAGTAACCTCTTCTGAATGGCCATATTTATGTAAATAACCACTTTGAAATAGCCATATTTATATATCTAACCACTTCTGAATGGCTATATTTATGAAAAGTAATCACTTCGTAAAGGTCATATTTTTGTAATTAATCACTTCGGAAGGGCAATATTTATGTAATTAACCGCTTCGGAAAGGCCATTTTTATGAAATTAACCACTTCTGAATGGCCATATTTATGTAAATAACCATTTCGGAAAGGCCATATTTATATATCTAACCACTTCTGAATAGCCATATTTATGAAAAGTAACCACTTCGGAAAGGTCATATTTTTGTAATTAATCACTTCGGAATTGCAATATTTATGTAATTAACCGCTTCGAATATGGCCATATGTAAACAATTTACCTCCGCTGAATGGCCATATCTATGTAAATAATCAATTAGGAATGGCCATATTTATGTAATTAACCACTTCGGAATGGCCATATTTATGTAATTAACCATTTCGGAAAGGCCATATTTATGTAATTAACCACTTCTGAATGGCCATATTTATGAAATTAACCACTTCTGAATGGCCATATTTATGAAATTAACCACTTCTGAATGGCCATATTTATGTAAATAACCATTTCGGAAAAGCCATATTTATATATCTAACCACTTCTGAATGGCCATATTTATGAAACGTAACCACTTCGAAAAGGTCATATTTTTGTAATTAATCGCTTCGGAATTGCAATATTTATGTAATTAACCGCTTCGAAAATGGCCATATGTAAACAATTTACCTCCGCTAATTAACCACTTCGGAATGTCCATATTTATGTAATTAACCACTTCTGAATGGCCATATTTATGTAATTAGCTACTTCTGAATGGCCATATTTATGTAAATAACCATTTTGGAATGGCCATATTTATGTAATTAACCACTTCTGAATGGCCATATTTATGTAATTAACCACTTCGGAATGGCCATATTTATGTAATTAACCTCTTCGGAATGGCCATATTTATGTAATTAACTACTTCGGAATGGCCATATTTATGTAATTAACTACTTCTGAATGGCCATATTTATGTAAATAACCATTTTGGAAAGGCCATATTTATGTAATTAACCACTTCTGAATGGCCATATTTATGTAAATAACCACTTCTGAATGGCCATATGTATGTAATGAATCACTTCTGAATGGCCATAGTTATGTAAATAACCACTTCTAAATGGCCATATTTATGTAATGAACCACTTCTGAATTTCCATATCTATGTAAATTACCACTTCGGAATGGCCATATTTATGTAATTTACCACTTCTGAATGGCCATATTTATGTAATGAACCACTTCTGAATGACCATAATTATGTCAGTAACCACTTTTGAATGGCCATATTTATGTAATAAATAATTTCTGAATGGCAATATCTATGTAAATAACGACTTCGGAGTGGCCATTTTTATATACATGTAATGAACCACTTCTGAATGGCCATATTTATGTAATAAACCACTTCTGAATGGCAATATCTATGTAAATATCCACTTCCGAATTGCCATACTTATGTAATGAACCACTTCTGAATGGCCATAGTTATGTAAATAACAGCTTCGGACTAGCCAAATATATCTAAGTAACCACTTCTGAACGGCCAAATATATGTAATTAGCCACTCCGGAATGGTCATATGTAAATTATTAACCGCTTCTGAATGGCAATATCTATATACTTACCTATTCTTAATGGTCTTTCATGTTAATAACCACTTCGGAATGGCCATATTTATGTAAATAACTACTTCGGAATGCCCATATTTATGTCATTTACCACTTCGGAATGGCCATATTTTTGTAATGAACCACTCCTAAATGACCATATGTATGTAAATATCCACCTCGGAATGGCCATATATATGTAATGAACCACTCCTAAATTGCCATATGTATGTAAATATCCACATCGGAATGGCCATACGTATGTAATGAACCACTCCTAAATGGCCATATGTATGTAAATATCCACCTCGGAATTGCCATATATATGTAATTAACAACTTCTGAATGGCCATATTTATGTAATTAACCACTTCTGAATAGCCAATTATATTTAACTAACCACTTCTGAATGGCCATATTTATGTAATTAACCACTTCGGGATCGCCATTTATATGTAACTAACCACTTCTGAATGGCCATATTTATGTAAATAACCACTTCGGAATTGGCATATTTATGTAAATAACCACTTCTGAATGGCCATATTTATGTAATTAACCACTTCTGAATAGCCATTTATATGTAACTAACCACTTCTGAATGGCCATATTTATGTAAATAACCTCTTCTGAATTGCCATATTTATGTAAATAACCACTTCGGAATGGCCATAATTATGTAAATAACAACTTCTGAATGGCCATATTTATGTAATTAACCACTTCTGAATAGCCATTTATATGTAACTAACCACTACTGAATGGCCATATCTATATGATTAACCACTTCTGAATGGCAATATCTATGTAATTAACCAATTATAAATGGCCATATCTATGTAATTAACCACTTCTGAATGGCAATATCTATGTAATTAACCACTTCTGAATGACAATATATATGCAATTAATCACTTCTGAATGGCAATATCTATGCAATTAACCACTTCTGAATGGCAATATATATGTAATTAACCACTTCTGAATGGCAATATATATGTAATTAACCACTTCTGAATGGCAATATATATGCAATTAACCACTTCTGAATTGCCATATTTATGTAATTAACCACTTCGGGATGGCCATTTATATGTAACTAACCACTTCTGAATGGCCAAATTTATGTAAATAACCACTTCGGAATTGCCATATTTATGTAAATAACCACTTCTGAATGGCCATAATTATGTAAATAACAACTTCTGAATGGCCATATTTATGTAATTAACAACTTCTGAATAGCCATTTATATGTAACTAACCACTTCTGAATGGCCATATTTCTGTAAATAACCACTTCTGAATTGCCATATTTATGTAATTAACCACTTCGGAATGGCCATAATTATGTAAATAACAACTTCGGAATGGCCATATTTAAGTAATTAACCACTTCGGGATGGCCATTTATATGTAACTAACCACTTCTGAATGGCAATATCTATGTACTTAACAACTTCTGAATGGCCATATTCATGTTATTAACCTCTTCTGAATAGCCATTTATATGTAACTAACCACTTCTGAATGGCCATATCTATATGATTAACCACTTCTGAATGACAATATCTATGTAATTAACCAATTATAAATGGCAATATCTATGTAATTAACCACTTCTGAATGGCAATATCTATGTAATTAACCACTTCTGAATGGCAATATATATGCAATTAATCACTTCTGAATGGCAATATATATGTAATTAACCACTTCTGAATGGCAATATCTATACAATTAACCACTTCTGAATGGCCATATTTATGAAATTAACCACTTCTGAATAGCCATTTCTCTGTACCCAACCACTTCTGAATGGCAATATCTATGTACATGTACTTAACCACTTCTGAATGGCAATATCTATGTAATTAACCACTTCTGAATGGCAATATATATGTAATTAACCACTTCTGAATGGCAATATCTATGTAATTAACCACTTCTGAATGGCAATATATATGCAATTAACCACTTCTGAATGGCAATATCTATGCAATTAACCACTTCTGAATGGCAATATATATGTAATTAACCACTTCTGAATGGCAATATCTATGTAATTAACCACTTCTCAATGGCAATATATATGTAATTAACCACTTCTGAATGGCAATATATATGTAATTAACCACTTCTGAATGGCAATATCTACGTAATTAACCACTTTTGAATGGCATTATATATATAATTAACCACTTCTGAATGGCAATATCTATGTAATTAACCACTTCTGAATGGCAATATCTATGCAATTATCCACTTACTTAATTGAGAAAGTATCATCCGTACACAGAATTTCCCAAAGATCGGCAGAACTGACTTTCCCCACAATCGCATTTTCTTGATGACTTTATATATTAATTAAATGGCGGTCCATATAAGCATAATGTTTCTCCCTTATATTCCCTTATATTCGCATATCTGAACTGAAATCTGAAGGATGACAACCGCGGAGGTAAAACAATTGTAGTTTGTCTTATTGAAGTCGAATGCAAACAAAATAACATCCAATCTGCCTGTAAATTATCTGCTCTTTAGATTCTTTCTACCTCCAAAATTATAGCATTTGTCCTACATGTTCTTAAAAAACACAATAAGCCATGGCATGTTGATCATCTTTTCCTTAGAAGCAAAAACTTATTTTGAAACGTTACAAAAAATGTTACGCAACCATGCACTATTATACGTATAGTCGAGCTAAAAGTTAGGTGACTGTGCAATATTATATCTATAATCGAGCTAAGATTGAGTTGAGCATGCACTATAATATGTATAGTCAAACTAAGATTGAATTGAGCATGCACTATTATATATATAGTCAAACTAGGATTGAATTGAGCATGCACTATTATATATATAGTCAAACTAAGATTAAGTTGAGCATGCACTATTATATATATAGACAAACTAAGATTGAGTTGAGCATGCACTATTATATTTATAGTCAAACTAAGATTGAATTGAGCATGCACTACTATATTTATAGTCAAACTAAGATTGAGTTGAGCATGCACTATTATATATATAGTCAAACTAAGATTGAATTGAGCATGCACTATTATATATATAGTCAAACTAAGATTGAGTTGAGCATGCACTATTATATTTATAGTCAAACTAAGATTGAATTGAGCATGCACTACTATATTTATAGTCAAACTAAGATTGAGTTGAGCATGCACTATTATATATATAGTCAAACTAAGATTGAATTGAGCATGCACTATTATATTTATAGTCAAACTAAGATTGAGTTGAGCATGCACTATACTATGTAAAGTCAAACTAAGATTTAGTTCAGCATGCACTATTATATATATAGACAAACTAAGATTGAGTTGAGCATGCACTATTATTTTTATAGTCAAACTAAGATTGAATTGAGCATGCACTATTATATTTATACTCAAACTAAGATTGAATTGAGCATGCACTATTATATATATAGTCAAACTAAGATTTATTTGAGCATGCACTATTATATATATAGACAAAGTAAGATTGAGTTGAGCATGCACTATTATATATATAGTCAAACTAAGATTGAATTGAGCATGCACTATTATATATATAGTCAAACTAAGATTGAGTTGAGCATGCACTATTATATTTATAGTCAAACTAAGATTGAATTGAGCATGCACTACTATATTTATAGTCAAACTAAGATTGAGTTGAGCATGCACTATTATATATATAGTCAAACTAAGATTGAATTGAGCATGCACTATTATATTTATAGTCAAACTAAGATTGAGTTGAGCATGCACTATACTATGTAAAGTCAAACTAAGATTTAGTTCAGCATGCACTATTATATATATAGACAAACTAAGATTGAGTTGAGCATGCACTATTATTTTTATAGTCAAACTAAGATTGAATTGAGCATGCACTATTATATTTATACTCAAACTAAGATTGAATTGAGCATGCACTATTATATATATAGTCAAACTAAGATTTATTTGAGCATGCACTATTATATATATAGACAAAGTAAGATTGAGTTGAGCATGCACTATTATATATATAGTCAAACTAAGATTGAATTGAGCATGCACTATTATATATATAGTCAAACTAAGATTTAGTTGAGCAAGCACTATTATATATATAGACAAAGTAGGATTGAGTTGAGCATGCACTATTATATTTATAGTCAAACTAAGATTGAATTGAGCATGCACTATTATATTTATAGTCAAACTAAGATTGAATTGAGCATGCACTATTATATATATAGACAAACTAAGATTGAGTTGAGCATGCACTATTATATTTATAGTCAAACTAAGATCGAATTGAGCATGCACTATTATATTTATAGTCAAACTAAGATTGAATTGAGCATGCACTATTATATATATAGACAAACTAAGATTTAGTTGAGCATGCACTATTATATATATAGACAAAGTAAGATTGAGTTGAGCATGCACTATTATATATATAGTCAAACTAAGATTGAATTGAGCATGCACTATTATATTTATTGTCAAACTAAGATTGAATTGAGCATGCACTATTATATTTATAGTCAAACTAAGATTGAATTGAATGAATGAATGAATGTATATTGTTTTATGGCGCATCGACAGCTAAGGTCATTTAGCGCGCAATTAAATTTAATTATTCATGATCCCTGGGTAAACAAACCAGTACTAGGCTAGAAATGGTGCCTTGCCCAAGGGCACTCCATCATGACCGTAGTGCCGCGACTGGGGATCGAACCCGGGACACCCGGTTTCGAAATCCCCGACGCTAACCACTCGACCACAGTGGATTCCTAAGATTGAATTGAGCATGCACTATTATATTTATAGTCAAACTAAGATTGAATTGAGCATGCACTATTATATTTATAGTCAAACAAAGATTGAGTTGAGCATGCACTATTATATATATTGTCAAACTAAGATTGAGTTGAGCATGTACTATTATATTTATAGTCATGCTAAGATTGAGTTGAGCATGCCATATTATATATATAGTCAAACTAAGATTGAGTGGAGCATGCACTATTATATATATAGTCAAACTAAGATTGAGTTGAGCATGCACTATTATATTTATAGTCAAGCTAAGATTGAGTTGAGCATGCACTATTATATTTATAGTTAAGCTAAGATTGAATTGAGCATGCACTATTATATTTATACTCAAACTAAGATTGAATTGAGCATGCACTATTATATATATAGTCAAACTAAGATTGAATTGAGAATGTAAACCTCCCTGGATTTTAACCTGTAGCAAACTCACGCAGTTCGCTTTGCATGTGATGTGTCCAATTGATAACACCATAATTAATCTACCAGTGATTACCATTACGTTAACTTCTCTATTGTTTCCCGTTATTCGTCTGCATTGGCACATACCGGAACCTGAAGATTGGAAAGACCGATGCATTTTCTGTTCATTGAAAGTAATTTTCATCCTCATTCCAAAAACGGTTAAAACGACACAACTAAGAACTCTAATCGCTTTAACGAAAATTAACTTTACTACTGCTATTCATTAGTGAGATATCTATTTAACTTCTAAGCCTGCATTCATCACACATGATATTGTTGTGTCGATTGTTTTCAAAGGGTGACTGTCCTTCTCTCTGTCCGTAACGCTTTAATTTTATATATCATTTACCATTGGCTGGCGATGTAAAACGTACCATCAGCTTGTATCTGACTATAATAAAGATATCACTATTACATGACGATATCAAACATTGAACTGATGGCAATGTATAAAGTAGATATCACAGGATATCAACGTTTTTATTGATTGTAATGGCTAAGATAAATATCAAACGATATCAAAGATTGAATTGCTGGTAATGGCTTAACTAGATGTCAAACTTTATCACAGTTTGAACTGCTAGTAATGGCTTAGCTAGATATCAAACGGTATAAAAGACTGAATTGATTGCTAAACTGGATATCAAACAATATCAAAGATTTAACTAATGGTAATGGCATAACTAGATATCAAAGATTGGCTTGATTGAAATGGCTTATCTGGATATCAAACGATGTCAAAGCCTAAACGGATAACAATGGCTTAACTAGATATCAAACGATATCAACGATTGATTGAATTGTACTTGCGTATATAGATATCAAACGATATCAAGGATCGAATTGATGGTACGTTTATATGGATCAATGTGTACCTGCAACTCATTCTTAAATGTAAGGTGGACCTTGCCACGTGAAAACGAATCTTCCGACTTTTGAGGCTAGCGAAGAAACGGATCAGGCTGCGTATTCATCAAGTCTGATAAGGATTTCCCTCTTGGCTTTGTATTCGTATAGTATCCTGGAAGACAATGGATAACGGTTAAGGCGAAAACTTCAAAAGTGTTGGTAACCAACATGAAAGCGTTTCTTTGAAACAAAGTCATAGAATCATGTCATAGAATCGTCAGAATGATTTAAAATAAAGGCGTAATGGCCTTTTTTTGGCAAAATAATCACAAAATTTGACAAAATGCAAGAAAAATGTTACTGTTCATGAAAAAATTACAACTTTGCCTTTTACGATCCCTGGCGCTATTAACGTGCGAGAAAGGAACGGGTGCTTTTCAACGTTTTTATTACGCACTGGGGATATGAATTCTCGTATCAAACTTACAATATAAATTGATACGTAACGAGCGATGTAAAATTATGTCATCTCTCATGTAGCAGTGTCATATCTCGTTTCATATATAGATGGTAGCAGTGTCATATCTCGTTTCATATATAGATGGTAGCAGTGTCATATCTCGTGTCATATATGAATGGTAGCAGTGTCATCTCTCGTGTCATATATGAGTGGTAGCAGTGTCATATCTCGTGTCAAATATGAATGGTAGCAGTGTCATCTCTCGTGTTATATATGAAGGGTAGCAGTGTCATCTCTCGTGTCATATATGAAGGGTAGCGGTGTCATATCTCGTGTCATATATGAATGATAGCAGTGTCATATCTCGTGCCATATATGAATGCTAGCAGTGGCATATCTCGTGTCATATATGAATGGTAGCACTGTCATATCTCGTGTCATATATGAATGGTATCAGTGTCATATAGTATGTCATATATGAATGGAAGCAGTGTCTTATCTTTGTCATATATTGATAAAGATAGCAGTGTCATATCTCGTGCCATATATGAATGGTAGCACTGTCATATCTCGTGTCATATATTGATAAAGGTAGCAGTGTCATATCTCGTGTCATATATGAATGGTAGCAGTGTCATATCCCGTGTCATATATTGATGAAGGTAGCAGTGTCATATATCGTGTCATATATGAATGGTAGCAGTGTCATCTCTCGTGTCATATATTGCTGAAGGTATCATGGTCATCTCTGGTGACATATATGAATGGTAGCAGTGTCATC
Source organism: Serripes groenlandicus (assembly GCA_031761405.1). Lineage (NCBI taxonomy): Eukaryota > Metazoa > Mollusca > Bivalvia > Cardiida > Cardiidae > Serripes > Serripes groenlandicus. The sequence continues at coordinate 65,597,425 of JASEVX010000008.1, forward strand.
TCTCGTGTCATATATGAAGGGTAGCAGTGTCATATCTCGTGTTATATATTGATAAAGGTAGCAGTGTATTATCTCATGTCATATATCAATGGAAGCAGTGTCATCTCTCGTGTCATATATGAATAGCAGTGTCATATCTCGTGTCATATATCAATGGTAGCAGTGCCATATATTATGTCATATATGAATGATAGCAATGTCATATCTCGTGTCATATATTGATAAAGGTAGCAGTATTATGTCATATATGAATGGAAGCAGTGTCATGTCTCGTGTCATATATTGAAAAAGGTAGCAGTGTCATATCTCGTGTCATATATGAATGGTATCAGTGTCATATATCGTGTCATATATGAATTGTAGCAGTGTCATATATCGTGTCATATATGAATTGTAGCAGTGTCATATCTTATGTCATATATAACTGATAGCAGTGTCATATCTCGTGTCATATATTGATAAAGGTAGCAGTGTCATATATTTTGTCATATATGAATGGAAGCAGTTTCATCTCTCCTGTCAAATATTGATAAAGATAGCAGTGTCATCTCCCGTGTCATATATGAAGGGTAGCAGTGTCATATATCGTGTCATATATAAATGGTAGCAATGTCACCTTTCATGTCATATATGAAGGGTACTGTAGCAGTGTCATATATCGTGTCATATATGAATGGAAGCACTGTCATCTCTCGTGTCATATATTGATAAAGATAGCAGTGTAATATCTCGTGTCATATATGGTAGCAGTGTCATATCTCGTGTAATATATTGATAAAGGTAGTAGTGTCATATCTCATGTTATATATCAATGGAAGCAGTGTCATCTCTCGTGTCATATATTGATGAAGGTAGCAATGTCATATCTCGTACCATATTTTGATAAAGGTAGCAGTGTTATATATTATGTCATATATGAATGGTAGCAGTGTCATATCTCGTGTCATATATTGATAAATGTAGCAGTGTCTTATCTTATGTTATATATTGATAAAGGCAGCAGTGTCTTATCTTATGTTATATATTGATAAAGGTAGCAGTGTCATATCTTATGTTGTATATTTATAAAGGTAGCAGTGTAATATCTAGTATCATATTTTGATAAAGGTGTCAGTGTCATATCTCGTATTTTGTATCAAGGTAGCAGTGTAATATCTAGTATCATATTTTGATAAAGGTGTCAATGTCATATCTCGTGTCATATGTTTTATCAAGGTAACAGTATCATACCTCGTATCAATTTTTTATGAAGATACAGTGTCAAATCTTGTATCATATTTCTGATCTAGGTAGCAGTGTCATATCTAGTATCATATGTTGAAAAAGGTTGCAGTGTATATCTCTTGTAATATGTTGAAAAAGGTTGCAGTGTCATATCTCTTGTAATATGTTGAAAAAGGTAGCAGTGTCATATCTCGTGTAATATGTTGAGGAAGGTTGCAGTGTCATATCTCGTGTAATATGTTGAAAAAGGTTGCAGTGTCATATCTCGCGTAATATGTGGAGAAAGGTAGCAGTGTCATATCTCGTGTAATATGTTAAAGAAAGTTGCAGTGTCATATCTCGTGTAATGTGTTGAAAAAGGTTGCAGTGTCATATCTCGTGTAATATGTTGAGAAAGGTAGCAGTGTCATATCTAGTATCATATGTTGAACAAGGTTGCAGTGTCATATCTCGTGTAATATGTTGAAAAAGGTAGCAGTGTCATATCTCGTGTAATATGTTGAAAAAGGTTGCAGTGTCATATCTTGCGTAATATGTTGAGAAAGGTAGCAATGTCATATCTCGTGTAATATGTTAAAAGAAGTTGCAGTGTCATATCTCGTGTAATGTGTTGACAAAGGTGGCAGTGTCATATCTCGTGTAATATGTTGAGCAGGGTTGCAGTGTCATATCTCGCGTAATATGTTGAGAAAGGTAGCAGTGTCATATCTCGTGTAATATGTTAAAAGAAGTTGCCATGTCATATCTCGTGTAATGTGTTGAAAAAGGTTGCAGTGTCATATCTCGTGTAATATGTTGAGCAGGGTTGCAGTGTCATATCTCGTGTAATATGTTGAGAAAGGTAGCAGTGTCATATCTAGTATCATATGTTGAAAAAGGTTGCAGTGTCATATCTCGTGTAATATGTTAAAAGAAGTTGCCATGTCATATCTCGTGTAATATGTTGAAAAAGGTAGCAGTGTCATATCTCGTGTAATATGTTGAAAAAGGTTGCAGTGTCATATCTCGTGTAATATGATGAGAAAGGTAGCAGTGTCATATCTAGTATCATATGTTGAAAAAGGGTGCAGTGTCATATCTCGTGTAATATGTTGAAAAAGGTAGCATTGTTATCTCGTGTAATATGTTGAGAAAGGTAGCATTTTCATATCTAGTATCATATGTTGAAAAAGGTTGCAGTGTCATATCTCGTGTAAAAAGTTGAAAAAGGTTGCAGTGTCATATCTCGTGTAATATGTTGAAAAAGGTAGCAGTGTCATATCTCGTGTAATATGTTGAAAAAGGTAGCAGTGTCATATCTCGTGTAATATGTTGAAAAAGGTAGCAGTGTCATATCTCGTGTAATATGTTGAGAAAGGTAGCAATGTCATATCTAGTATCATATGTTGAAAAAGGTTGCAGTGTCATATCTCGTGTAATATGTTGACAAATGTAGCAGTGTTATATCTCGTGTAATATGTTGAGAAAGGTAGCAGTTTCATATCTAGTATCATATGTTGAAAAAGGTTGCAGTGTCATATCTCGTGTAAAATATTGAAAAAGGTAGCAGTGTCATATCTCGTGTAATATGTTAAAAGAAGTTGCCATGTCATATCTCGTGTAATGTGTTGAAAAAGGATGCAGTGTCATATCTCGTGTAATATGTTGAGCAGGGTTGCAGTGTCATATCTCGTGTAATATGTTCAGAAAGGTAGCAGTGTCATATCTAGTATCATATGTTGAAAAAGGTTGCAGTGTCATATCTCGTGTAAAATATTGAAAAAGGTAGCAGTGTCAAATCTCGTGTAATATGTTAAAAGAAGTTGCCATGTCATATCTCGTGTAATGTGTTGAAAAAGGTTGCAGTGTCATATCTCGTGTAATATGTTGAGCAGGGTTGCAGTGTCATATCTCGTGTAATATGTTGAGAAAGGTAGCAGTGTCATATCTAGTATCATATGTTGAAAAAGGGTGCAGTGTCATATCTCGTGTAATATGTTGAAAAAGGTAGCAGTGTTATCTCGTGTAATATGTTGAGAAAGGTAGCAGTTTCATATCTAGTATCATATGTTGAAAAAGGTTGCAGTGTCATATCTCGTGTAAAAAGTTGAAAAAGGTTGCAGTGTCATATCTCGTGTAATATGTTGAAAAAGGTAGCAGTGTCATATCTCGTGTAATATGTTGAAAAAGGTAGCAGTGTCATATCTCGTGTAATATGTTGAAAAAGGTAGCAGTGTCATATCTCGTGTAATATGTTGAGAAAGGTAGCAATGTCATATCTAGTATCATATGTTGAAAAAGGTTGCAGTGTCATATCTCGTGTAATATGTTGACAAATGTAGCAGTGTTATATCTCGTGTAATATGTTGAGAAAGGTAGCAGTTTCATATCTAGTATCATATGTTGAAAAAGGTTGCAGTGTCATATCTCGTGTAAAATATTGAAAAAGGTAGCAGTGTCATATCTCGTGTAATATGGTGAAAAAGGTTGCAGTGTCATATCTCGTGTAATATGTTGAAACAGGTTGCAGTGTCATATCTCGTGTAATATGTTGAAAAAGGTTGCAGTGTCATATCTCGTGTAATATGTTGAAAAAGGTTTCAGTGTCATATCTCGTGTAATATGTTGAAAAAGGTAGCAGTGTCATATCTCGTGTAATATGTTGAAAAAGGTAGCAGTGTCATATCTCGTGTAATATGTTGAGAAAGGTAGCAGTGTCATATCTCGTGTAATATGTTGAGAAATGTAGCATTTTCATATCGCGTGTAATATGTTGAAAAAGGTCGCAGTGTCATATCTCGTGTAATATGTTGAGAAAGGTAGCATTTTCATATCTCGTGTAATATGTTGAAAAAGGTAGCAGTGTCATATCTCGTGTAATATGTTGAGAAATGTTGCAGTGTCATATCTCGTGTAATATGTTGAAAAAGGTAGCAGTGTCATATCTCGTGTAATATGTTGAGAAAGGTAGCATTTTCATATCTCGTGTAATATGTTGAAAAAGGTTGCAGTGTCATATCTCGTGTAATATGTTGAAAAAGGTTGCAGTGTCATGTCTCGTGTAATATGTTGAAAAAGGTTGCAGTGTCATATCTCGTGTAATATGTTGAAAAAGGTTGCAGTGTCATATCTCGTGTAATATGTTGAGAAAGGTTGCAGTGTCATATCTCGTGTAATGTGTTGACAAAGGTTGCAGTGTCATATCTCGTGTAATATGTTGAGCAGGGTTGCAGTGTCATATCTCGTGTAATATGTTGAGAAAGGTAGCAGTGTCATATCTAGTATCATATGTTGAAAAAGGTTGCAGTGTCATATCTCGTGTAATATGTTGAAAAAGGTAGCAGTGTCATATCTCGTGTAATATGTTGAAAAAGGTTGCAGTGTCATATCTCGTGTAATATGTTGAAAAAGGTAGCAGTGTCATATCTCGTGTAATATGTTGAGGAAGGTCGCAGTGTCATATCTCGTGTAATATGTTGAAAAAGGTTGCAGTGTCATATCTCGTGTAATATGTTGAAAAAGGTAGCAGTGTCATATCTCGTGTTAATATGTTGATAAAGGTTGCAGTGTCATATCTCTTATCATATTTTGAAAAAGGTGTCAGTGTCATATTTTGTGTCATATTTTGAAAAAGGTTTCTCGTATCTTATTTATATAAAGGCAGCAGTGTCATATCTCTTATCATATTTCGATAAAGGTAGCGGTGTCAAATATCGTATCATTTTTTTTTTAAAGTAAATTGGAGACAAACCCAGCACAACATTATTTTCTGTGAAAATAATCCTATTTCATTAAACTGTGATCGTTATACCGAGGTTATCTGAACATCAAAAGTAAAAAACGGCGCATCAACATTAAATGAGACCGCAGTTTGCTTTAATGACTTCTCTGCTACTATGCCAAATGTATTTATTTCACATGTCCACGTGTACATATGCGTCCATCGGCAACGCCATCAGTACTATTAAACTTAGCAACGAGGTTTGTAATGGATTTTATTGATTGATTGATTGATTGATTATTTGATTTATTGATTGGGGTTTAACGCCATTGTCAACATGTTTTAGTAATGGTTTTGACATTTCTGACAAAGAACCAAGCGACTTAAAATGGACAACCAAAAAAGACTAACCCCATATTAGGTGTTGCAGTCTATTGATGGACGCACAGCCAATGATGTTTCATGTTACAGTATATTAGTTCCAACAATGAATGACAAACACACTTTCAACGAGAGCCATTAACGTAAACACAATGCCGTTTATATATCACTTATCCCTTCATCGACCTCGGGCTCAAATTAATCTAGATCAGCAGACCAATGGCGTCTGTCGACAAACACGTTTTGAATCTCTGAAAGAACCGATGTCGCCTGTCGATACACACGTTTTGAATCTCTGAAAAAAACAATGGCGCTTTTCGACAAACATGTTTTCTGTAAGAACGAATGGCGCCTGTCGAAAAACATGTTATGAATCTCTGTAAGAACCGATGGCGCCTTTCGATAAACACGTTTTAAATATCGATAAGAACGAATGGTGCCTGTCGACAAACATGTTTTGAATCTCTGTAAGAAGGAATGGCGCCTGTCGAAAAACACGTTTTGAATCTCTGTAAGAACCAATGTGGCCTTTACACAAACACGTTTTGAATCTCTGTAAGAACCAATGTGGCCTGTCAACAAACACGTTTTAAATCTCTTTGAGAACCAATGGCGCCTGTCGACAAACACGATTTGAATCTCTGTAAGAACCAATGTGGCCTTTACACAAACACGTTTTGAATCTCTGTAAGAACCAATGGCTTCTTTCGACAAACACGTTTTGAATATCGATAAGAACGAATGGTGCCTGTCGACAAACATGTTTTGAATCTCTGTAAGAAGGAATGGCGCCTGTCGAAAAACACGTTTTGAATCTCTGTAAGCATCAATGGCTTCTTTCGACAAACACGTTTTGAATCTCTGTAAGCATCAATGGCTTCTTTCGACAAACACGTTTTGAATCTCTGTAAGTACCAACGGTGCCTGTCGTCAAACACGTTTTGAATCTCTGTAAGCACCAATGGTGCCTGTCGACAAACAGGTTTCGAATCTCTGTAAGAACCAATGGTGCCTGTCGACAAACAGGTTTCGAATCTCTGTAAGAACCAATGTGGCCTGTCGACAAACACGTTTTGAATTTCTGCAAGGACCAATGGAGCCTGTCAACAAACATGTTTTGAATTTCTGTAAGAACCAATGTGGCCTGTCAACAAACACGTTTTGAATCTCTGTAAGAACTAATGTGGCTTGTCAACAAACACATTTTGAATCTCTGTAAGAAACAATGTGGCCTGTCAACAAACACGTTTTGGATCTCTGTAAGAAACAATGTGGCCTGTCGACAAACAGGTTTTGAATCCCTTTAAGAAACAACGTGGCCAGTCAACAAAGACGTTTTGAATCTCTATAAGAACCAATGGTGCATGTCGACAAACACGTTTTGAATCTCTGTAAGAACCAATGGCGCCTGTCGATAAACACGTTTTGAATCTCTGTAAGAACCAATGGCGCCTGTCGATAAACACGTTTTGAATATCTGTAAGAACCAATGGCGCCTGTCGATAAACACGTTTTGAATCTCTGTAAGAACCAATGGCGCCTGTCGATAAACACGTATTGAATCTCTCTAAGAACGCTAGCTGGGAGTTCTTATCCTCACCGTTTCAACAGTTTCATTCAATCTTTTAACGCTTTACAACTCGTTCATCAAAATTGGCCTCGACTAAAGTTCTTCCTCTTTTGAACTTATCTTCAGGTAATTTTCTGATTCATTAATAATGTACTATACTGTTCTGTCATTTATTATATGGTCCTGTTCATGTACGACTGCAAATCATTGAAAGTACATGTATGTTTGTTCATCGTTTAGGTCCAATATCCTTGATGTATTTCAAAATTGTTTCTGGTTTATCTCTTCATGCCCTATATGTTTTGTTATCACCCTATCAAACGAGACCTGCTTAAATTGATATATGCGTCTTTATTCGTCTATACATAAAGTCAGAAATGTCTCAGTTGATATATGCGTCTATATTCGTCTATACATAGAGTCAGAAATGTCTCAGTTGTATCTAAAAGAGACCTACCATTAGCAATTTCAGATGATGAAACTATTACTACTCTTAATTACGAATGTCAAGGATTGTCAGCGAATTAATTGCATTATTGATAGCTTTACTCTTAAGTGTGGTTCTCGTAAAGTTTTACTCTAAAAAATAGTTATCGTAAAGTTTTACTCCATTTGCTCCAAAGTTCGGTTATCTCAACAAATTACTCTAAAGTTATGTTATCATTAAGGTTAACCCCGAAGTTCTGTTATCATTAAGGTTAACTCTTAAGTTCGGTAATCGTATAGTTTTACTCTAAAGTTCGGATATCTTACAGCTTTACTCTAAAGTTCGGATATCTTACAGCTTTACTCTAAAGTTCGGATATCTTACAGCTTTACTCTAAAGTTCGGATATCTTACAGCTTTACTCTAAAGTTCGGATAGGGTTAGGGTTAGACCCGTGTATGTTGATTGTACACCATGACTCCCACTGAGTTCTACAATCAACTAGATGATATTTAAGTTACATGGAGACATAGGACCGTAACCCGTGTATGTTGATTGTACACCATGACTCACACTGAGTTCTACAATCCATTCGATGACATTTAAGTTACATGGAGATATAGGACTGTAACCCGTGTATGTTGATTGTACACCATGACTCACACTGAGTTCTACAATCAACTAGATGATATTTAAGTTACATGGAGACATAGGACTGTAACCCGTGTATGTTGATTGTACACGATGACTTACACTGAGTTCTACAATCAACTAGATGATATTTAAGTTACATGGAGATATAGGACTGTGACCCGTACATGTTGATTGTACATCGTGACTCACACTGAGTTCTACAATCAACTAGATGATATTTAAATTACATGGAGATATAGGACTGTGACCCGTGTATGTTGATTGTACATCGTGACTCAGACTGAGTTCTACAATCAACTAGATAATATTTAAGTTACATGGAGACATAGGACTGTGACCCGTGCATGTTGATTGTACATCGTGACTCACACTGAGTTCTACAATCAACTAAATGATATTTAAGTTACATGGAGACATACGAATGTGACCCGTGCATGTTGATTGTACATCGTGACTCACACTGAGCTCTACAATGAACTAGATGATATTTAAGTTACATGGATATATAGGACTGTAACACGTGTATGTTGATTGTACATCGTGACTCACACTGAGTTCTACAATCAACTAGATGATATTTAAGTTACATGGAGACATAGGACTGTGACCCGTGTATGTTGATTGTACATCATGACTCACACTGAGTTCTACAATCAACTAGATGATATTTAAGTTACATGGAGATATAGGACTGTAACCCGTGTATGTTGATTGTACATCGTGACTCACACTGAGTTCTACAATCAACTAGATGATATTTAAGTTACATGGAGACATAGGACTGTGACACGTGTATGTTGATTGTACATCATGACTCACACTGAGTTCTACAATCAACTAGATGATATTTAAGTTACATGGAGACATAGGACTGTGATCCGTGCATGTTGATTGTACATCATGACTCACACTGAGTTCTACACTCAACTAGATGATATTTAAGTTACATGGAGACATAGGAATGTGATCCGTGCATGTTGATTGTACATCATGACTCACACTGAGTTCTACAATCAACTAGATGATATTTAAGTTACATGGAGACATAGGACTGTGACACGTGTATGTTGATTGTACATCATGACTCACACTGAGTTCTACTATCAACTAGATGATATTTAAGTTACATGGAGACATAGGACTGTGATCCGTGCATGTTGATTGTACATCATGACTCGCACTGAGTTCTACAATCAACTAGATGATATTTAAGTTACATGGAGACATAGGACCGTAACCCGTGCATGTTGATTGTACACCATGACTCACACTGAGTTCTACAATCAACTAGATGATATTTAAGTTACATGGAGACATAGGACTGTGACCCGTGCATGTTGATTGTACATCGTGACTCACACTGAGTTTTACAATCAACTAGATGACATTTTCAGTTACATGGAAACCGACCTGAAGAACGTAATTGCGGTTAAATAGCATATTGTTCAGTCTTTTTTGTTTACTATAATCGTTCTTTAGAGGCATCTCAGGTGTCCATGGCGCTGATACTCGTGAGGTCGGTTTGTGTGTGACATTTCCCGAGTACAGACGTATTCGTTATGTCTGCCAAAATACCAGTCGTTAGGAACCGATCTAGTTTCAATTTCAAGCAATCATCTATTTACCATTTCTTCCAATTAGACCTGATCTCAAATTAGAAAGGGTGAATTTACTTTGGATATATTTAACCGTTATACGCGAATTTATCCACCATGTATTGATAAAACCTTGAACGACTTTGAATTCTAATTGCGAGCAAAGAAGAACAAAGATCAGACTTCATGTTCGTGCAGTCTAATATTGATCTTACTGTATTCGCTATTCATTTATACATGTCGGGTAAAGACTAGTCTTATAATATGTGATTACTTGTAAAAAAGGATGAATTCAGTGAAAAAAGGGTTAAATGAACATCAATCAAGGTATTTCAACTTTTATTATTCAACAAACCACTCTGTCTGTCTCCCTCCTATATCTCCGAATTAGATTTTGGATCCAGACTCGACCCAAATTCTGTTGAAGCAACCATTTCCAAGCGACGGAATAAAGAGCCAGTTTGACACATACAAGCTGCTTGCTTGCTTGAATGATTGATTGATTGATTGATTGATTGATTTATTGATTGATTAATTGATTGATTAGATTTCAATAACTTATTGTTCAATCATATCCCGTTGGTCAGTTCACATATCCGTTTGTTTCCTGGCTTTCTCAAATCAGTACTCCACACAACAGTCTTTCCAAGCAACTAAATTCTATTCCACATATACTCTAAGCTAGTCGGTGGACATTTGTCAAACGTTGAAAATGATGTTTACAGAGCTTTAAGACGAACCCATGACCACTGGATTGAACCTTTTACCATTAATAGTTCGAAATAGTTTTAAATTTTCGGTCATTTCTCGACAGAGACGTACTATTTGGATACATGTAGATGTTTATGATACTGTTCATCCACTTTGGGAACACAAAACGCACGATATTTAATAGATCTTTGAGCGCTTGTTTGTAATGTGTTATACGCTACTTTCTACACGTGTTCAGCTCTATCACTTTCTACACGTGTTCAGCTCTATCACTTTCTACACGTGTTCAGCTCTATCACTTTCTACACGTGTTCAGCTCTATCACTTTCTACACGTGTTCAGCTCTATCACTTTCTACACGTGTTCAGCTCTATCACTTTCTACACGTGTTCAGCTCTATCACTTTCTACACGTGTTCAGCTCTATCACGGCGTTTCTCGGACTTAACAGTTTTAAATAGTGCTTCTGATCCATTAGTCTAACACCAGACCACTGAGTTCCAAGGAGGTAAAGCAATGTGTACCATTGTATAGTCTTTGATATGACCGGGCCGGGATCGAACCCACGACATCCCGCACGTATCAAATGTATAACAAATGTATTTCTATATTTAGAAACCATGGCCTTTCTTCTGCTACTGCTAGTTATATTTACATGTCACGTAGTACATGTATACACTCGTTTCATTTGTTGAAGTAAACAGAGATTAGAGTGTCTAAACTGAATCTGAATGTTTCCCACTTGCATTTTTTTTTTCACTATTCTTCAAAAGATAACTTATGAAATGTTTGTGGCAAAAGAAGAAAACTATATTTAGCCATTTCTTTCAATGTACAAGTTGGCTGGTGTGAACAGATCAGTTTTTGCACCTGCAGTCTGATCCAGATCTACACTGTTCACAAATTACTAATACAAAATTGTTTGAAGCTTTTGTCCACTAGTGTAGGTTCTAATAAGAGCAGATGGACAGGCTGGTTTGTTCCCGGAACGCCTACTCGATTTAATCTCTACCTGGTCAAAATTAGGGATTAGGGGGCCCTTTAAAGGGCAGTTATAAGTGATCAATTTATGTGGACTTAATTGATTATCATTATGACAATATAATTGAACATGGTCAGATTGTTACTTTCATAAAAGTAATAATATTATGTTGTATGTATTACGCTTCAAGCCTGAATTTTAACATTTCCAAAATTATACAGTTGAAAAAAATGTTCTTTGGATGAAAAGTGATTACAACATTGTTGAAAAAGGGTCAATGCATGTTAAAAGCAAAGGTTTTTTCCCCACAACAATTTCAAGTGGTACAATATCTAAAAAGGCAACAGGTTAGGGTGTTTATTCTGTTGGCATGAGTGCGATTCTCGTCTGCACTTGAAAGCGGTTTAAATATATTATAACTACATAAACAACTACAAAAAATAATACAATTTTAATCATTTTTATTTTTTATCATATTAATCAACATAATATAGAAAATGAGTATTTGTAGAAATTTTTGCTTAGGCATAGCACAGAATAGAAAATATACATATATACAATAGCACATGATATACATGAGATAGATGCTATTTTCACATAGCTAAGCTCCCAACTGTATGAGTTGGGATGCTGAGTCCACATATGTCATTAAATCAATAACTCCAGTTTGGTATCTCTCTTTGAGAACTATCAGGCGACGAGCAATGTTCAAGTACCGTTTGGTTCAACATTATTGGTGGTTCGGGGTCCCTCAGTTCCAAAACGATTCCACAGAGTTCTATCTCCCTCTACCCACTGCTCTGTAACATAATCGGTGAATTGTTCCGTCAGTTGGGTTATATTGGCATCATCTCTGTCTTCTAGGGCCTGGAACCAGACATCTTCAATAACATCTAGAGGAACCAAAGGAAGAATTGCCGCCCGTCTTACAAATAACTTTACATCTTCATTGTCTTTATATGGAATGTGAAGACCTGTCGCCTGTGCTCTCCGCCAAATTCATTGGGTATAATGGAAGAAACATCCTTTGGTGATGATTCCTGGAAACGTCTTGTTGACAGCATTGTGGGCGGCTATCTCAAATTTAAGTAGGGCACTGGTTGGGGTAAATCTGAAACCAATATCTGTCATCTTTTCTTGAATAAGAGCTCTTTCCTGGTTAGAAGGCGTAGATCACTGGGGTAATTTTGTCTCCAATCTGAATGTGTAGCCTATATATCTGGTGGAAGAGGCTTGGGCATGTGTAAAAAGTTCCATCGCAGAAGAATGAGTTTGAATTTGATGGGTTTTGGAGGTTTTCAGTAGTGGCGAAGGCTATCATACGGCTGTTCTCTAAGTTGTCGTCGAACAATAGAAGCCTATCTCCAGTAGCTGTTTCTGTCCATCTTCCTTCTAGTAGTATGGCTGTCTTTGTCTTTGGAAGTGGAGGTGTCTGTTTTCTACGAGCTCTTTACATTGCAGATTTGGCGGAATTAAATGTCGGCAGTTTTCGCACTTCTTCTACGCAGCGCTTAGAGACCTTATTCATTATCTGCCTGGCGACAACATTGACAAGGTCTGCTGGGTGGTTATGGTTGTGTCTTCCAAAGCCTGTTGGTATGTTATTGAAGGTTGACAAAGAAGCAGAGCAACCGGGTTTGATACATCTCCAGAATACTTTGTCTTCTCCTCTACGATGTACTCTGTAGATGAATCCATCTAGTGCCAAGTTATGGCCTCCCTTTCTATTGTTGATGAGTTTAACATTAAGCTGTGCATTGGCCATGGTTGAACATGAGAAATGATTTCCACATCTTGATCATTGCCCTTAAAACCAGAAGATTCTGACAGTTTGAATTTGATCAATAGCTATTAAATTTTTAAAACAGTATGCTTTAACTTAAAGAAAGACAAATATTATGACAGTTTGAATTTAATTAATTAATAGCTATCAAACTTATAATTTTATTTACAAAACTTACTCTCTAAAATTGTAATAAAGATATTTAATACCTTTTTTAATCAATATCAAAAGTTTGTAATAAAGAGTTCCAAAGTCATCTACAAAATAAATGTATAGTTTACCCTTTACAAGGCCCCCTAATTCCCTAATACACTTTAAGTCGAGTAGGCGTTCCGGGAACACACCGACAGGCTTATCTAATCCTGTACAGTTCCAGAGATGCTAACTTGTAACTTCCATCTGATTGACTTGTAACTTCTATCTGATTGACTTATAACTTCCATCTGATTGACTTGTAACTTCTATCTGATTGACTTGTAACTTCCATCTGATTGACTTGTAACTTCTATCTGATTGACTTGTAACTTCCATCTGATTGACTTGTAACTTCTATCTGATTGACTTCTAACTTCCATCTGATTGACTTGTAACTTCTATCTGATTGACTTATAACTTCCATCTGATTGACTTGTAACTTCTATCTGATTGACTTGTAACTTCCATCTGATTGACTTGTAACTTCCATCTGATTGACTTGTAACTTCTATCTGATTGACTTGTAACTTCTATCTGATTGACTTCTAACTTCCATCTGATTGACTTGTAACTTTTTGTAACTTCCATCTGATTGACTTGTAACTTCTATCTGATTGACTTCTAACTTCCATCTGATTGACTTGTAACTTCTATCTGATTGACTTGTAACTTCCATCTGATTGACTTGTAACTTCTATCTGATTGACTTGTAACTTCCATCTGATTGACTTGTAACTTCTATCTGATTGACTTGTAACTTCTATCTGATTGACTTGTAACTTCTATCTGATTGACTTGTAACTTCCATATGATTGACTTGTAACTTCTATCTGATTGACTTGTAACTTCTATCTGATTGACTTCTAACTTCCATCTGATTGACTTGTAACTTCTATCTGATTGACTTCTAACTTCTATCTGATTGACTTGTAATTTCTATCTGATTGACTTGTAACTTCCATCTGATTGACTTGTAACTTCTATCTGATTGACTTGTAACTTTCATCTGATTGAGGAAAAAATTAATTTTCATGAAAAAATGTGTATATTGTTAAATGAGTTTATTTAGAATTGTATTTTAACCTCAACTGTCAGATATCATTCTGTCAGACCACAACAACCTAAAAGCATATGAGCCGTCCCGCGAGAAAACCAACATGGTGGACTCTGCGTAAAATATTTACCCGGATCAGCCTAAGCATGTCACGCAGGCTTACCCGGATAGACACTTTTCGCCTCCTGTGGATTTTCTGTTTCAGGAATCATTACTCTATAACTCTACCCCCCTGAGACGGAATGCGTCGGCCCGGATTAGCCAGTGCTGACTGCGTCGATACATTACGCAGATGCCATATGTTGGTTTACTCGCGGGGCGGCACATATGCTTTTAGCTTGTTGTGGTCTGACAGACCCCACGAACTGTTCTTTTGTACTGTACACAAGTTTTAGACAAATATGCTATGCTGGGTACATGTACATGTATTTACCCCATGATTTGACTTTAACCCTTTTCTACTTACAGATGCTTTTGCAGCAATACCTCTTTTGAAAACACTGTTGCAAAAGAGAAATTACTCATAAATGAAGTTTTTATCGATAATGACTAATGCTACGTTTACACTAGGCCACGATGTCTACGATCTCCACGATTTGAGAGAATCGTGATGAGCGTGGGGGGTCGTGGGTCGAATCGTAGTGATCGTGAGGGAACGTAGTGGAATCGCAATGATCGTAAGGATCGTGACAAATATTTTGGCTGTCAAAAACTTTGCCACGATTATGCCGATTTTGCGCCAAATCTTTAAGAGCGCGTGATAGAACGTGGGAATCGCAGTAGAGCGTAGTACACCTTAGCAGACCTTAACCGAGCGTAACAGAACTGCGCCATCGTAGGGGATCGTGATGAACTTGGAAACACGATTCCTTCAAGGTTCACTACGATGTCACCGCATTTCTGTCACGCTCTATCACTCTTTACTACGATTCGTCGAGATACATTAAATAGCAGGAGTATTTACATCGAGCTGTGACACGTTCTGCTACGATCATCCCGATAGGCATACACGCTCCGACACGCTCTGATAAGTTCCCGCACGGTTCCCACGATGTGTATCCACTATGGAACGCCTTTGCTGCAAGCTTCATTACGTTTGCAACACTGAACAAGGAAACATCTATAGTTTTTGGTAGATTAAAAATATGCCTGCCAAAAGAGGAAGGAATGCCTCCTTTTTATACCCAATCGTGGTGCAAGCGTTGAGATTTTGCTCAAATCGTGGCCATAAATCGCAGGAGATCTTAACAGAATTCATGATCGTGAGAGATCTTAACATAACTTAAAGGAATGTGACAGAACGTGATAGCATATCGTGACGATCGTAACAGAACTTGAGAGAACGTGATGAAAATCGTGGCATATTTTGACCAGAGTCGTGTCGGCTTCGTAACAAAACGTTACAGATCGTAATAAAACGTACTGAAAGCGCAGGAAAGCGTAGCAAAACGTAGAAAAAGAAAAACTGATACAATAAATCATCGAGCTCCACGATTTTTAGCAAGGGGCTCGTTAGAGCCAATTGCTATAGTAGCTAATTTTCGAAACGACGCATCATTTTGAGACTGGAATCTAGACAGGCGTTTTACGATATCGGCAGTGAATTACTTCACATCTGTCTTTCTACATCAGCTCTCCTTTTCTGAACACCATTCCGACTTCATATAGATGTATTGGTGGTTGCAGATCGTACATAATGTCAATGAAAGTGGATGATTTGTGGAATATCTTGTTAAAAATGAAATGACTGTTGCCAGCTAATTCCCATGTTGGTCATCTTGTACCGCCAATAGTTCCTGTCTAAAAATCAAAATGCGGTAACTTGTTGACATATGAAGCCGAAAATTGATTTGATTCGACATCACTAATCAAAAGAAATAACTCGAAAGAAATTTTATGTTAAAACATATGAATTACATGATTAATAATTAAAATGTATTTCTACGCTTTCAACATACTTGATCGCGCGTAAAGTTCATTGGTAATTCCTAAATATTGTAAATCGAATGGAGTAAAGGCAACTTTTCGATTCCGACTCAAAAACAAATTCCAATAAATGAGTCCCAATGATAACATATATACTCAAACATTCAAATTATTTAAATGATAATAAAAAAGATAGTTGATAAAATATAACATATACGATAAATGTGCAAGTGAGCCTAGGCGTCGTAATTTCCAAAAATCCTTTCAAATAAAATGTATTTTCAGCGGTAACGATAATCAGGAATACTAGAGTATTTCATTTTAGATTCCTAGGTAAATACATCAAATTCTCAACCAAAATTAACCTGAACAACCCCAGCAGACGGAATAAGATATTCAAGTCCCAGTTTTATCATGATAAAACGTTTCAATACTAAATATTTCGCTAACTCGTGTATTGGTTTATAATTATGTTATAAATGAAATCCAACGAAGTGGTCGCGTAACGTAGCGGTTAGCATGTTCGGACGTGAAGCGGGAGACTTGAGTTCGATTCCCGCTCTGGGCAGATACATTTTTTTCATAAGAAAAATATACCATTTTTTGTCTTATAAATTGCCGATATCAGTGGTGCAATTTTCATTTAACACCGCTGCTATAAACTCTTTCAAAATGTTGGGATTTAAAATGAATTCAAAAGCAATGCATTTAAAACTATTCACCTATGCGTTGTGAAACACTAAGAAATGATTAAATCGTGTGTATGATGTTATGTCGCTTTTAACAATATTTCAGTCATTGCACGCTGAAGAAAATGTAGATAACACAGGATTTTATTTCTGCTTTGAAAGTAAAATTGGACTCTCAACATAATTATCATTGTTAGGTTATTGTGATTTTGATATGAAATGTATATGTGTTAATTGCATTAAAAAAAACACGGCTAAAAATCCATTGTAAACCAGGAGGTGTGCTAAGCAGAAACTATCCAGATAGCAGATGCGCATGTCTATGCCAACTTTTAGTATATCGATAGACCATCATACTGTGTTTTCAGTATTTTGCTTTACTCCTTTATCATTTAATATATGAATATAAAGTGCTAACTAACAAATTGCTAGTGTAAAGTGTTCAAGTTAGACTTTTGGGATCGGTAAATCCATGTCCAAATGTTATCTGCAGTTAGCCCCTTGATTTGAGGGTGTCATATCTACATTGTAAGTGCAGGGAATGGGTCTGGGTACTTCTCTGATGGTTTACCCTCAAGTAAATGTTATAAACATGAACATACACAATGTTATTGTTAAAAACTTGTAAACAAACATATCATAAACAGTATGTTAAGATTAAACCTGTTGCTCATTCATTCTTTAAAAAGTGAATAAAAGAAAAGACAGAGAAAGAGAGAAAATGAAAAAAGTACATATTTATCAGAACAATGGGAAAATAAATAATTTACTTGGAAGTAATATAGTGCCATCGGTTTGGAGACATTTCAGGAAATGGCTTAAGTGTTTTTTTAAGTGGTTGTTGACGTCATCACCGAATCATAAGCTGACGACCTTACCTTATAAGGTAACGACGCTACGAAAGATTACTAAGCATCATCCAGAAATGACGTGACGTCATACCCAAAGTACATAGACCAACTATACGGCAGTTGACTTTGAAAATAACTAGGTAAACATATTTATCCTCCGATATAATGAAAGTATTGACTAGTGTTGAACACATTGTAGAAAAAGGAGAAATTGCTTATGAGGTAGAAGTTACATTTGTTTAACAATTGTTCGATTTCTCACAATATTTCAAAATCATTCGTTACTATCAAGTAAATGATTTACACGTGAAGACGCATTTCGACGCATTTGCTGCAAACTGCATCGAAGAACATCGGGACAAACGCATACATTGCTTATTGGAGCAATGATTGCAATACTTATAGATATTTCCGTGCATGCGGGAAAGGGTTATTCTCATATACAGTTTTCCCCCATACATTTTGACCCTTTTGATGAATAGACGGCGATGTACGCGTCTTGCTTTGTCTTAAACGTATAGGGTAAAGGCGGTGTTTTTAACGAAAAGTATTGAAAGATATAAAATCCGTAAAGCAGAAAGTTTGTCGTCACAGTTTTGTTTTATAAAACTGTTTTAATATCTGTTTATCGCGTACTAAAACATTAAACGCTGAGACGGAATGAAGGTAAGGATAAACACTTGATTAGCCACTTAAAGCTCTCGAGCAATCTTTCTACGTTATTAGAACTTTAATTGCATGATGTTTTACGCGGCTTTCTACAGTTATTCAGTTATATCACGGTGGTTCCTGAGTAAGTTACTAATGGTCCTCGTTGGGTTTTCATTAAGGCCAAAACAAATTTCTTTGTGTGTGTCCCCCACTAACTCATTTAATTAAGAATGGCTTTACTTCTCCAGAATGACCACCCCGGAGCTCCTAAATGACCTCTCGGAGCTCTTAAAAGCGCACGAATCTCCTAAATGAGCTCTTAAAAGAGCTCCCGCCGACCCTGTATGCGCACACGTCGTCCCCAAATCAGCTCCCGGAGCTCTTAAATGCGCGCGTGAAGCTCCTAAATGAGCTCTCGGAGCTCCTATATGCACTCTTAAATGATAAATATAAAGTAAAAATGCTGAAAAAAATATAACTTAAGATTTTGACAAAGCATTTTTTGAAAAGGAGAAATAGCTCATTCAGGCGGTATAGGTATAATATATATATATAACACAATAATTACATTAAGCGTGGATGCATTATGTGGCCGTCGAATTAGACGTAAACACTTACATATCAATTACGGGCAATACAATACAATTGTATCATAGTGTATCATTAACAAGCATTGCTTTCCTACCGTGAAAATAAAACTAACCCGTTTTGATTTCTGGACAAAATAACAAACTTATAACTTTTTAAAGGGAATATAAATATCAGTAAACCTTGGCGCTATGGAGGAGAAGCAATTTCTACCATTTCAATTTGTTTGGAATGACCCGATCTGACCGCGACCCCGTGACCTCCCGCAACTGAGGCTGATGGTCTAACAC
The DNA here is from genome assembly GCA_031761405.1 of Serripes groenlandicus. NCBI lineage: Eukaryota > Metazoa > Mollusca > Bivalvia > Cardiida > Cardiidae > Serripes > Serripes groenlandicus. The sequence goes on from JASEVX010000008.1 coordinate 65,616,694, forward strand.
TACACCACTGAGACGGTCCAGATGAATGGCGTGGTTCGCACAGAAACACCATGCTGGTCGGGGCACAACATCGAGATCAATGATTTCTCTTAAATGGTCAATTAATTATCTGGAGTGCAGGGAGCTCGTATACTACGTGAACGCTCCGAGATAATAATGGCCTTTCTGTAGCAGCGACACTTGACAACAGCCTCAGATAGTAAACAGGAACACATATCCGTCTCCTGTATAAACAGAAACACATTTCCTTCTCCTGTATAAACAGGAACACATATCCTTCTCCTGTATGACCAGGAACACATATCCTTCTCCTGTATAAACAGGAACACATATCCTTCTCCTGTATAAACAGGAACACATATCCTTCTCCTGTATAAACAGGAACACATATCCTTCTCCTGTATGAACAGACTTCGGCCCAACATATCGGCTCCGTTATCCCACTCCGAAGACTTCGACTCAATATATCGGCTCCATTAACTCACTCCGAAGACTTCGGCCCAACATATCGGCTCCGTTAACCCACTCCGAAGACTTTGGCCCAACATATCTGGTCCGTTATCCCACTCCGAAGACTTCGACTCAATATATCGGCTCCGTTAACTCACTCCGAAGACTTCGGCCCAACATATCGGCTCCGATATCCCACTCCGAAGTCTTCGGCCCAACAGATCGGCTCCGTTAACCCACTCCGAAGACTTCGGCTTAACATATCGGCTCCGTTAACTCACTCCGAAGACTTCGGCTTAAAATATCGGCTCCGATATCCCACTCCGAAGACTTCAGCCCAACATATCGGCTCCGTTAACCCACTCCGAAGACTTCAGCCCAACATATCGGCTCCGTTAACCCACTCCGAAGACTGCGGCCCAACATATCGGCTCCGTTAACCCACTCCGAAGACTTCGGACAAAACATGTCGGCTCCGATATCCCACTCCGAAGACTGCGGCCAAACATGTCGGCTCCGATATCCCACTCCGAAGACTTCGGCTCAATATATCGGCTCCGTTAACCCACTCCGAAGACTTCGGCCCAACATATCGGCTCTGTTAACCCACTCCGAAGACTTCGGCCCAACATATCGGCTCTGTTAACCCACTCCGAAGACTTCGGCCAAACATGTCGGCTCCGATATCCCACTCCGAAGACTTCAGCCCAACATATCGGCTCCGTTAACCCACTCCGAAGACTTCGGCCAAACATATCGGCTCCGTTAACCCACTCCGAAGACTTCGGACAAAACATGTCGGCTCCGATATTCCACTCCGAAGACTTCGGCCCAACATATCGGCTCCGTTAACCCACTCCGTAGACTATTATCGACCCAGCTAACCCACGCATAACACTTGTAGCCTCGGATATCGGCCCAGTTAACCCACGCATATGACTAGTGACACCATCGGACCTTTTAACACACGAATAAGACTTTTGGCCGGAGACATCTGCCACGTTAACCCACGTATAAGACTTGTGGCCCCACAGAGCGGCCCCTTACCCCCACAAACGCCTAGGACTAGTTGCACCAGATAGTGGCCCCGGTAACCCTCGCATAAGACTAGTGGCACAATATATCGGCCCCGTTCACGCAGGCATACAACTTGTGGCACAATATATCGGCCCCGTTCACGCAGGCATAAAACTAGTGGCACAATATATCGGCCCCGTTCACGCAGGCATAAAACTTGTGGCACAATATATCGGCCCCGTTCACGCAGGCATAAAACTAGTGGCACAATATATCGGCCCCGTTCACGCAGGCATAAAACTTGTGGCACAATATATCGGCCCCGTTCACGCAGGCATAAAACTAGTGGCACAATATATCGGCCCCCTTCACGCAGGCATAACACTTGTGGCACAATATATCGGCCCCGTTCACGCAGGCATAAAACTAGTGGCACAATATATCGGCCCCCTTCACGCAGGCATAAAACAAGTGGCACAATATATCGGCCCCCTTCACGCAGGCATAAAACTAGTGGCACAATATATCGGCCCCCTTCACGCAGGCATAAAACTTGTGGCGCCTGATAGCGGCCCCGTTAACACACGCATAAGATTTTTTGGCCGCTTTACCGCAATAGCGGCGGCATCATGTCAAATATCAGGGTTATATCTTGATTAAAACGGCCTATAATACAGGCTTCGGATATACATGTACGACTCGTGAAGAGAGAATAGCATGTGCGGACCGTAAAGCTGTGTATGTCGAATTGACGTGACATATGTATCTTCCAAAACTGGAATATCGAGAAAGGGTTCGATCCCGGCTTTTTTGTCATACGAAACATGTGGCGTCTGTACCGGGATATTGAGAAAGGGTTCGATCCCGGCTATGTCATACGAAACATGTGGCGTACGTACTGGGATATTGAGAAAGGGTTCGATCCCGGCTATGTCATACGAAACATGTGGCGTACGTACTGGGATATTGAGAAAGGGTTCGATCCGGGCTATGTCATACGAAACATGTGGCGTACGTACTGAGATATTGAGAAAGGGTTCGATCCGGGCTATGTCATACGAAACATGTGGCGTACGTACTGGGATATTGAGAAAGGGTTCGATCCCGGCTATGTCATACGAAACATGTGGCGTACGTACTGGGATATTGAGAAAGGGTTCGATCCCGGCTATGTCATACGAAACATATGGGATACTAAGAACGGGTTCGATCCCGGTAAATAAATAACAAACATGTGGCGTCCGCATTGGGATAATAAGAAAAGGTTCGATCCTGGTTAGTAAATACGAAACATGTGGCGTCCGAACTAGGTTATTGAGAAAGGGTTCGATCCCAGCTATGTCATACGAAACATGTGGCGTGATCACGGTAAGTAAATACCAAACATGTGGCGTCCGTACTGGGATATTAAAAAGGGTTCGATCCCGGTAAATTAATAACAAACATTTGGCGTCCGTACTGGGATATTAAGAAGGGTTCGATCCCGGTAAATTAATAACAAACATTTGGCGTCCGTACTGGGATATTAAAAAGGGTTCGATCCCGGTAAATTAATAACAAACATTTGGCGTCTGCAATGGGATATTAAAAAGGGTTCGATCCCGGTAAATTAATAACAAACATTTGGCGTCCGCAATGGGATATTAAAAAGGGTTCGATCACGGTAAATTAATAACAAACATTTGGCGTCCGTACTGGGATATTAAAAAGGGTTCGATCACGGTTAGTAAATAACAAACATTTGGCGTCCGCAATGGGATATTAAAAAGGGTTCGATCACGGTAAATTAATAACAAACATTTGGCGTCCGTACTGGGATATTAAAAAGGGTTCGATCACGGTAAATTAATAACAAACATTTGGCGTCCGCAATGGGATATTAAAAAGGGTTCGATCCCGGTAAATTAATAACAAACATTTGGCGTCAGCAATGGGATATTAAAAAGGGTTCGATCACGGTAAATTAATAACAAACATTTGGCGTCCGTACTGGGATATTAAAAAGGGTTCGATCACGGTAAGTAAATAACAAACATTTGGCGTCCGCAATGGGATATTAAAAAGGGTTCGATCCCGGTAAATTAATAACAAACATTTGGCGTCCGCAATGGGATATTAAAAAGGGTTCGATCCCGGTAAATTAATAACAAACATTTGGCGTCCGCAATGGGATATTAAAAAGGGTTCGATCACGGTAAATTAATAACAAACATTTGGCGTCCGCAATGGGATATTAAAAAGGGTTCGATCCCGGTTAATTAATAACAAACATGTGGCGTCCGCAATGGGATATTAAAAAGGGTTCGATCCCGGTAAATTATTAACAAACATGTGGCGTCCGCACTGGGATATTAAAAAGGATTCGAACCCGGTAAGTAAATACCAAACATTTGGCGTCCGCAATGGGATATTAAAAAGGGTTCGATCCCGGTAAATTAATAACAAACATTTGGCGTCCGCAATGGGATATTAAAAAGGGTTCGATCACGGTAAATTAATAACAAACATTTGGCGTCCGTACTGGGATATTAAAAAGGGTTCGATCACGGTAAGTAAATAACAAACATTTGGCGTCCGCAATGGGATATTAAAAAGGGTTCGATCACGGTAAATTAATAACAAACATTTGGCGTCCGTACTGGGATATTAAAAAGGGTTCGATCCCGGTAAATTAATAACAAACATTTGGCGTCCGCAATGGGATATTAAAAAGGGTTCGATCACGGTTAGTAAATAACAAACATTTGGCGTCCGCAATGGGATATTAAAAAGGGTTCGATCACGGTAAATTAATAACAAACATTTGGCGTCCGTACTGGGATATTAAAAAGGGTTCGATCACGGTAAATTAATAACAAACATTTGGCGTCCGCAATGGGATATTAAAAAGGGTTCGATCCCGGTAAATTAATAACAAACATTTGGCGTCCGCAATGGGATATTAAAAAGGGTTCGATCACGGTAAATTAATAACAAACATTTGGCGTCCGTACTGGGATATTAAAAAGGGTTCGATCACGGTAAGTAAATAACAAACATTTGGCGTCCGCAATGGGATATTAAAAAGGGTTTGATCACGGTAAATTAATAACAAACATTTGGCGTCCGTACTGGGATATTAAAAAGGGTTCGATCCCGGTAAATTAATAACAAACATTTGGCGTCCGCAATGGGATATTAAAAAGGGTTCGATCCCGGTAAATTAATAACAAACATTTGGCGTCCGCAATGGGATATTAAAAAGGGTTCGATCACGGTAAATTAATAACAAACATTTGGCGTCCGCAATGGGATATTAAAAAGGGTTCGATCCCGGTAAATTAATAACAAACATGTGGCGTCCGCAATGGGATATTAAAAAGGGTTCGATCCCGGTAAATTAATAACAAACATGTGGCGTCCGCACTGGGATATTAAAAAGGATTCGAACCCGGTAAGTAAATACCAAACATTTGGCGTCCGCAATGGGATATTAAAAAGGGTTCGATCCCGGTAAATTAATAACAAACATTTGGCGTCCGCAATGGGATATTAAAAAGGGTTCGATCACGGTAAATTAATAACAAACATTTGGCGTCCGTACTGGGATATTAAAAAGGGTTCGATCACGGTAAGTAAATAACAAACATTTGGCGTCCGCAATGGGATATTAAAAAGGGTTCGATCACGGTAAATTAATAACAAACATTTGGCGTCCGTACTGGGATATTAAAAAGGGTTCGATCCCGGTAAATTAATAACAAACATTTGGCGTCCGCAATGGGATATTAAAAAGGGTTCGATCCCGGTAAACTAATAACAAACATTTGGCGTCCGCAATGGGATATTAAAAAGGGTTCGATCACGGTAAATTAATAACAAACATTTGACGTCCGCAATGGGATATTAAAAAGGGTTCGATCCCGGTAAATTAATAACAAACATGTGGCGTCCGTACTGGGATATTAAAAAGGGTTCGATCCCGGTAAATAAATAACAAACATGTGGCGTCCGCACTGGGATATTAAAAAGGATTCGAACCCGGTAAGTAAATACCAAACATGTAGCGTCCTCACTGGGATGCTGAGAAAGGGTTCGATCCGGGTAATGTCATACAAGACATGTGCCGTCCGCAATTGAATGCTGAGAAAAGGCTCGATTCCGGTAAGTATCGTGCGACCTGGGATATAGAGAAAGTGTTCGATCCCGGCCAGGTCATACCAGACAAGTAGCGTCCAAACTGGGATATAGAGAAAGTGTTCGATCCCGGCCAGGTCATACCAGACAAGTAGCGTCCAAACTGGGATATAGAGAATGGAGTCCATCCCGGCCAGGTCATACCAGACAAGTAGCGTCGAAACTGGGATATTGAGAATGGAGTCCATCCCGGCCAGGTCATACCAGACAAGTAGCGTCCAAACTGGGACATTGAGAATGGAGTCCATCCCGGCCAGGTCATACCAGACAAGTAGCGTCCAAACTGGGACATTGAGAATGGAGTCCATCCCGGCCAGGTCATACCAGACAAGTAGCGTCCAAACTGGGATATAGAGAATGGAGTCCATCCCGGCCAGGTCATACCAGACAAGTAGCGTCCAAACTGGGATATTGAGAATGGAGTCCATCCCGGCCAGGTCATACCAGACAAGTAGCGTCCAAACTGGGATATTGAGAATGGAGTCCATCCCGGCCAGGTCATACCAGACAAGTAGCGTCCAAACTGGGACATTGAGAATGGAGTCCATCCCGGCCAGGTCATACCAGACAAGTAGCGTCCAAACTGGGACATTGAGAATGGAGTCCATCCCGGCCAGGTCATACCAGACAAGTAGCGTCGAAACTGGGATATAGAGAATGGAGTCCATCCCGGCCAGGTCATACCAGACAAGTAGCGTCCAAACTGGGATATAGAGAAAGTGTTCGATCCCGGCCAGGTCATACCAGACAAGTAGCGTCCAAACTGGGATATTGAGAATGGAGTCCATCCCGGCCAGGTCATACCAGACAAGTAGCGTCCAAACTGGGACATTGAGAATGGGGTCCATCCCGGCCAGGTCATACCAGACAAGTAGCGTCCAAACTGGGACATTGAAAATGGAGTCCATCCCGGCCAGGTCATACCAGACAAGTAGCGTCGAAACTGGGATATTGAGAATGGGGTCCATCCCGGCCAGGTCATACCAGACAAGTAGCGTCCAAACTGGGACATTGAGAATGGAGTCCATCCCGGCCAGGTCATACCAGACAAGTAGCGTCCAAACTGGGATATAGAGAAAGTGTTCGATCCCGGCCAGGTCATACCAGACAAGTAGCGTCCAAACTGGGATATTGAGAATGGAGTCCATCCCGGCCAGGTCATACCAGACAAGTAGCGTCCAAACTGGGACATTGAGAATGGAGTCCATCCCGGCCAGGTCATACCAGACAAGTAGCGTCCAAACTGGGACATTGAGAATGGAGTCCATCCCGGCCAGGTCATACCAGACAAGTAGCGTCCAAACTGGGACATTGAGAATGGAGTCCATCCCGGCCAGGTCATACCAGACAAGTAGCGTCCAAACTGGGATATAGAGAATGGAGTCCATCCCGGCCAGGTCATACCAGACAATTAACGTCCAAACTGGGATATAGAGAAAGTGTTCGATCCCGGCCATGTCATACCAGACAAGTAGCGTCCAAACTGGGATATTGAGAATGGAGTCCATCCAGGCCAGGTCATACCAGACAAGTAGCGTCCAAACTGGGACATTGAGAATGGGGTCCATCCCGGCCAGGTCATACCAGACAAGTAGCGTCGAAACTGGGATATTGAGAATGGAGTCCATCCCGGCCAGGTCATACCAGACAAGTAGCGTCCAAACTGGGACATTGAGAATGGGGTCCATCCCGGCCAGGTCATACCAGACAAGTAGCGTCCAAACTGGGACATTGAGAATGGAGTCCATCCCGGCCAGGTCATACCAGACAAGTAGCGTCGAAACTGGGATATTGAGAATGGGGTCCATCCCGGCCAGGTCATACCAGACAAGTAGCGTCCAAACTGGGACATTGAGAATGGAGTCCATCCCGGCCAGGTCATACCAGACAAGTAGCGTCCAAACTGGGACATTGAGAATGGAGTCCATCCCGGCCAGGTCATACCAGACAAGTAGCGTCCAAACTGGGACATTGAGAATGGAGTCCATCCCGGCCAGGTCATACCAGACAAGTAGCGTCCAAACTGGGACATTGAGAATGGGGTCCATCCCGGCCAGGTCATACCAGACAAGTAGCGTCCAAACTGGGACATTGAGAATGGAGTCCATCCCGGCCAGGTCATACCAGACAAGTAGCGTCCAAACTGGGACATTGAGAATGGAGTCCATCCCGGCCAGGTCATACCAGACAAGTAGCGTCCAAACTGGGATATTGAGAATGGAGTCCATCCCGGCCAGGTCATACCAGACAAGTAGCGTCCAAACTGGGACATTGAGAATGGGGTCCATCCCGGCCAGGTCATACCAGACAAGTAGCGTCCAAACTGGGACATTGAGAATGGAGTCCATCCCGGCCAGGTCATACCAGACAAGTAGCGTCCAAACTGGGATATTGAGAATGGAGTCCATCCCGGCCAGGTCATACCAGACAAGTAGCGTCCAAACTGGGACATTGAGAATGGAGTCCATCCCGGCCAGGTCATACCAGACAAGTAGCGTCGAAACTGGGATATTGAGAATGGAGTCCATCCCGGCCAGGTCATACCAGACAAGTAGCGTCCAAACTGGGATATTGAGAATGGAGTCCATCCCGGCCAGGTCATACCAGACAAGTAGCGTCCAAACTGGGACATTGAGAATGGAGTCCATCCCGGCCAGGTCATACCAGACAAGTAGCGTCCAAACTGGGACATTGAGAATGGAGTCCATCCCGGCCAGGTCATACCAGACAAGTAGCGTCGAAACTGGGATATTGAGAATGGAGTCCATCCCGGCCAGGTCATACCAGACAAGTAGCGTCCAAACTGGGATATAGAGAATGGAGTCCATCCCGGCCAGGTCATACCAGACAAGTAGCGTCCAAACTGGGACATTGAGAATGGAGTCCATCCCGGCCAGGTCATACCAGACAAGTAGCGTCCAAACTGGGATATTGAGAATGGAGTCCATCCCGGCCAGGTCATACCAGACAAGTAGCGTCCAAACTGGGATATTGAGAATGGAGTCCATACCGGCCAGGTCATACCAGACAAGTAGCGTCCAAACTGGGATATTGAGAATGGGGTCCATCCCGGACAGGTCATACCAGACAAGTAGCGTCCAAACTGGGATATTGAGAATGGAGTCCATCCCGGCCAGGTCATACCAGACAAGTAGCGTCGAAACTGGGACATTGAGAATGGAGTCCATCCCGGCCAGGTCATACCAGACAAGTAGCGTCGAAACTGGGATATTGAGAATGGAGTCCATCCCGGCCAGGTCATACCAGACAAGTAGCGTCGAAACTGGGACATTGAGAATGGAGTCCATCCCGGCCAGGTCATACCAGACAAGTAGCGTCGAAACTGGGACATTGAGAATGGAGTCCATCCCGGCCAGGTCATACCAGACAAGTAGCGTCGAAACTGGGATATTGAGAATGGAGTCCATCCCGGCCAGGTCATACCAGACAAGTAGCGTCCAAACTGGGATATAGAGAATGGAGTCCATCCCGGCCAGGTCATACCAGACAAGTAGCGTCGAAACTGGGATATTGAGAATGGAGTCCATCCCGGCCAGGTCATACCAGACAAGTAGCGTCGAAACTGGGATATTGAGAATGGAGTCCATCCCGGCCAGGTCATACCAGACAAGTAGCGTCGAAACTGGGACATTGAGAATGGAGTCCATCCCGGCCAGGTCATACCAGACAAGTAGCGTCCAAACTGGGACATTGAGAATGGGGTCCATCCCGGCCAGGTCATACCAGACAAGTAGCGTCCAAACTGGGATATTGAGAATGGAGTCCATCCCGGACAGGTCATACCAGACAAGTAGCGTCGAAACTGGGACATTGAGAATGGAGTCCATCCCGGCCAGGTCATACCAGACAAGTAGCGTCCAAACTGGGACATTGAGAATGGAGTCCATCCCGGCCAGGTCATACCAGACAAGTAGCGTCCAAACTGGGACATTGAGAATGGGGTCCATCCCGGCCAGGTCATACCAGACAAGTAGCGTCCAAACTGGGACATTGAGAATGGAGTCCATCCCGGCCAGGTCATACCAGACAAGTAGCGTCCAAACTGGGATATTGAGAATGGAGTCCATCCCGGCCAGGTCATACCAGACAAGTAGCGTCCAAACTGGGATATAGAGAATGGAGTCCATCCCGGCCAGGTCATACCAGACAAGTAGCGTCCAAACTGGGATATTGAGAATGGAGTCCATCCCGGCCAGGTCATACCAGACAAGTAGCGTCCAAACTGGGATATTGAGAATGGAGTCCATCCCGGCCAGGTCATACCAGACAAGTAGCGTCCAAACTGGGATATAGAGAATGGAGTCCATCCCGGCCAGGTCATACCAGACAAGTAGCGTCGAAACTGGGATATTGAGAATGGAGTCCATCCCGGCCAGGTCATACCAGACAAGTAGCGTCGAAACTGGGACATTGAGAATGGAGTCCATCCCGGCCAGGTCATACCAGACAAGTAGCGTCCAAACTGGGACATTGAGAATGGAGTCCATCCCGGCCAGGTCATACCAGACAAGTAGCGTCCAAACTGGGACATTGAGAATGGAGTCCATCCCGGCCAGGTCATACCAGACAAGTAGCGTCCAAACTGGGACATTGAGAATGGAGTCCATCCCGGCCAGGTCATACCAGACAAGTAGCGTCGAAACTGGGATATTGAGAATGGAGTCCATCCCGGCCAGGTCATACCAGACAAGTAGCGTCGAAACTGGGACATTGAGAATGGAGTCCATCCCGGCCAGGTCATACCAGACAAGTAGCGTCCAAACTGGGACATTGAGAATGGGGTCCATCCCGGCCAGGTCATACCAGACAAGTAGCGTCCAAACTGGGACATTGAGAATGGAGTCCATCCCGGCCAGGTCATACCAGACAAGTAGCGTCCAAACTGGGACATTGAGAATGGAGTCCATCCCGGCCAGGTCATACCAGACAAGTAGCGTCCAAACTGGGATATTGAGAATGGGGTCCATCCCGGCCAGGTCATACCAGACAAGTAGCGTCCAAACTGGGATATTGAGAATGGAGTCCATCCCGGCCAGGTCATACCAGACAAGTAGCGTCGAAACTGGGACATTGAGAATGGAGTCCATCCCGGCCAGGTCATACCAGACAAGTAGCGTCCAAACTGGGATATTGAGAATGGAGTCCATACCGGCCAGGTCATACCAGACAAGTAGCGTCGAAACTGGGATATTGAGAATGGAGTCCATCCCGGCCAGGTCATACCAGACAAGTAGCGTCCAAACTGGGATATTGAGAATGGGGTCCATCCCGGCCAGGTCATACCAGACAAGTAGCGTCCAAACTGGGACATTGAGAATGGGGTCCATCCCGGACAGGTCATACCAGACAAGTAGCGTCGAAACTGGGACATTGAGAATGGAGTCCATCCCGGCCAGGTCATACCAGACAAGTAGCGTCCAAACTGGGACATTGAGAATGGAGTCCATCCCGGCCAGGTCATACCAGACAAGTAGCGTCGAAACTGGGACATTGAGAATGGAGTCCATCCCGGCCAGGTCATACCAGACAAGTAGCGTCCAAACTGGGACATTGAGAATGGAGTCCATCCCGGCCAGGTCATACCAGACAAGTAGCGTCCAAACTGGGACATTGAGAATGGGGTCCATCCCGGCCAGGTCTTACCAGACAAGTAGCGTCCAAACTGGGACATTGAGAATGGAGTCCATCCCGGCCAGGTCATACCAGACAAGTAGCGTCCAAACTGGGACATTGAGAATGGAGTCCATACCGGCCAGGTCATACCAGACAAGTAGCGTCCAAACTGGAGTCAGGATCAATAGAACTGGTAGTACTGGTACATTACACAGGACACGCTGTGATAGTATTACGACTGATGTATTAGTGTCAACATAAATAACACTGGTTAGTACTGGTACATTACCAAGGACACGCCGTGATAGTATTACGACTGATGTATTAGTGTAAGTATCAATAACACTGGTTAGTACTGGTACATTACCAAGGACACGCCGTGATAGTATTACGACTGATGTATTAGTGTAAGTATCAATAACACTGGTTAGTAGTGGTACATTACCAAGGACACGCCGTGATAGTATTACGACTGATGTATTAGTGTCAATATAAATAACACTGGTTAGTACTAGTACATTACCAAGGACACGCCGTGATAGTATTACGACTGATGTATTAGTGTCAGTATCAATAACACTGGTTAGTACTGGTACATTACACAGGACACGCTGTGATAGTTTTACTACTGATGTATTAGTGTCAATATAAATAACACTGGTTAGTACTGGTACATTACCAAGGACACGCCGTGATAGTATTACGACTGATGTATTAGTGTAAGTATCAATAACACTGGTTAGTACTGGTACATTACCAAGGACACGCCGTGATAGTATTACGACTGATGTATTAGTGTCAATATAAATAACACTGGTTAGTACTAGTACATTACCAAGGACACGCCGTGATAGTTTTATGACTGATGTATTAGTGTCAATATAAATAACACTGGTTAGTACTGGTACATTACCAAGGACACGCCGTGATAGTATTACGACTGATATATTAGTTTCAATATAAATAACACTGGTTAGTACTAGTACATTACCAAGGACACGCCGTGATAGTATTACGACTGATGTATTAGTGTAAGTATAAATAACACTGGTAGTACTGGTACATTACACAGGACACGCCGTTATAGCATTACGACTGATGTATTAGTGTCAGTATCAATAACACTGGTTAGTACTGGTACATTACACAGGACACGCTGTGATAGTTTTACGACTGATGTATTAGTCTCAGTATTAATAACACTGGTTAGTACTGGTACATTACCAAGGACACGACGTGATAATATTACGACTGATGTATTAGTGTCAGTATCAATAACACTGGTTAGTACTGGTACAGTACACAGGACACGCCGTGATAGCATTACGACTGATGTATAAGTGTAAGGATAACTAACACTGGTAGTACTGGTACATTACCAAGGACACGCCGTGATAGCATTACGACTGATGTATTAGTGTCAATATAAATAACACTGGTTAGTACTGGTACATTACCAAGGACACGACGTGATAATATTACGACTGATGTATTAGTGTCAGTATCAATAACACTGGTTAGTACTGGTACATTACCAAGGACACACCGTGATAGCATTACGACTGATGTATTAGTGTAAGTATCAATAACACTGGTTAGTACTGGTACATTACCAAGGACACGACGTGATAATATTTTGACTGATGTATTAGTGTCAGTACCAATAACACTGGTTAGTACTGGTACATTACCAAGGACACGCCGTGATAGTATTACGACTGATGTATTAGTGTAAGTATCAATAACACTGGTTAGTACTGGTACATTACCAAGGACACGCCGTGATAGTATTACGACTGATGTATTAGTGTCAATATAAATAACACTGGTTAGTACTGGTACATTACCAAGGACACGCCGTGATAGTATTAGGACTGATGTATTAGTGTAAGTATCAATAACACTGGTTAGTACTGGTACATTATCAAGGACACGACGTGATAATATTACGACTGATGTATTAGTGTCAGTATCAATAACACTGGTTAGTACTGGTACATTACACATGACACCTTGTGATAGTATTACGACTGATGTATTAGTGTCAATATAAATAACACTGGTTAGTACTGGTACATTACCAAGGACACGCCGTGATAGTATTACGACTGATGTATTAGTGTAAGTATCAATAACACTGGTTAGTACTGGTACATTATCAAGGACACGACGTGATAGCATTACGACTGATGTATTAGTGTAAGTATAAATAACACTGGTAGTACTGGTACATTACACAGGACACGCTGTGATAGTATTACGACTGATGAATTAGTGTAAGTATAAATAACACTGGTTAGTACTGGTACATTACGCAGGACACGCCGTGATAGTATTACGACTGATGTATAAGTGTAAGGATAACTAACACTGGTAGTACTGGTACATTACCAAGGATACGCCGTGATAGTAATACGACTGATGTATTAGTGTCAGTATAAATAACACTGGTAGTACTGGTACATTACACAGGACACGCCGTGATAGTATTACGACTGATGTATTAGTGTCAGTATAAATAACACTGGTAGTACTGGTACATTACCAAGGATACGCCGTGGGAGCCATTTGACTGACGTTTCAGTGATACGGTATATAAAATGGGTAGTACTGGTACATTATCTCAGAAACGCCGTAATAGTCGTTGGATGTTTCAGTGTCAAGGTATATAACACGGTATATTGTTAACATGTACATTACTAAGAACACGTCGTGATAGCATTACGACTGATGTAATATTGTCAGTATCAATAACAGTGGTTAGTACTGTTTCATTACCCGGGACACGCTGTTTTAGTATTACGACCAATGTATAAGTGTCATTATAAATAACACTGGTATTAGCGGTACATTACCAAAGACACGCCGTGATAGCATGTCTACTGATGTATTATTGTAAGTATCAATAACGCTAGTTTGTACTGGTACAATACTCAGAACAAGACTTGATAGCATTACGACTGATGTATCAGTGTCAGTATCAATACAATATAACACTGGTTAGAACTGGTACATTACCAAGGACACGCCGTGATAGTATTACGACTGATGTATTAGTGTCAGTATTAATAACACTGGTAGTACTGGTACATTACACAGGACACGCTGTGATAGCATTACGACTGATGTATTAGTGTAAGTATAAATAACACTGGTATAACTGGTACATTACACAGGACACGCTGTGATAGCATTACGACTGATGTATTAGTGTAAGTATAAATAACACTGGTAGTACTGGTACATTACACAGGACACGCTGTGATAGCATTACGACTGATGTATTAGTGTAAGTATAAATAACACTGGTATAACTGGTACATTACACAGGACACGCCGTGATAGCATTACGACTGATGTATTAGTGTAAGTATAAATAACACTGGTTAGTACTGGTACATTACACAGGACACGCTGTGATAGCATTACGACTGATGTATTAGTGTCAGTATAAATAACACTGGTCAGTACTGGTACATTACCAAGGACACGCCTTGATAGTATACGACTGATGTATCAGTGTCAGTATAAATAACACTGGTAGTACTGGTACATTACACAGGACACGCTGTGATAGCATTACGACTGATGTATTAGTGTAAGTATAAATAACACTGGTATAACTGGTACATTACACAGGACACGCTGTGATAGCATTACGACTGATGTATTAGTGTAAGTATAAATAACACTGGTAGTACTGGTACATTACACAGGACACGCTGTGATAGCATTACGACTGATGTATTAGTGTAAGTATAAATAACACTGGTATAACTGGTACATTACACAGGACACGCCGTGATAGCATTACGACTGATGTATTAGTGTAAGTATAAATAACACTGGTTAGTACTGGTACATTACACAGGACACGCTGTGATAGCATTACGACTGATGTATTAGTGTCAGTATAAATAACACTGGTCAGTACTGGTACATTACCAAGGACACGCCTTCATAGTATTACGACTGATGTATCAGTGTCAGTATAAATAACACTGGTAGTACTGGTACATTACACAGGACACGCTGTGATAGCATTACGGCTGATGTATTAGTGTCAGTATAAATAACACTGGTCAGTACTGGTACATTACCAAGGACACGCCTTCATAGTATTACGACTGATGTATCAGTGTCAGTATAAATAACACTGGTAGTACTGGTACATTACACAGGACACGCTGTGATAGCATTACGACTGATGTATTAGTGTCAGTATAAATAACACTGGTCAGTACTGGTACATTACCAAGGACACGCCTTCATAGTATTACGACTGATGATTCAGTGTCAGTATAAATAACACTGGTAGTACTGGTATATTATACATGACACGCTGTGATAGCATTACGGCTGATGTATTAGTGTCAGTATCAATAACACTGGTAGTACTGGTACATAACACAGGACACGCAGTGATAGTATTACGACTGATGTATTAGTGTCAGTATAAATAACACTGGTAGTACTGTTACATTACACAGGACGCTGTGATAGCATTACGGCTGATGTATTAGTGTCAGTATATATAACGCTGGTTAGTACTGGTAAATTACACAGGACATGCCGTGATAGCATTACGACTGATGTATTAGTGTCAGTATAAATAACACTGGTAGTACTGGTACATTACACAGGACGCTGTGATAGCATTACGACTGATGTATTAGTGTCAGTATATATAACACTGGTTAGTACTGGTACATTCAGGATACGCCGTGATAGCATTACGACTGATGTATTAGTGTAAGTATCAATAACACTGGTAGTACTGGTACATTACACAGGACACGCCGTTATAGCATTACGACTGATGTATTAGTGTCAGTATAAATAACACTGGTAGTACTGGTACATTACACAGGACACGCCGTGATAGTATTACGACTGATGTATTAGTGTCAGTATAAATAACACTTGTAGTACTGGTACATTACACAGGACACGCCGTGATAGTATTACGACTGATGTATTAGAATCAGTATAAATAACACTGGTATAACTGGTACATTACCAAGGACACGCTGTGATAGTAGTACGACTGATGTATTAGAATCAGTATCAATAACACTGGTAGTACTGGTACATAACACATGACACGCTGTGATAGTATTACGACTGATGTATTAATGTCAGTATAAATAAAACTGGTATAACTGGTACATTACACAGGACACGCCGTGATAATATTACGACTGATGTATTAATGTCAGTATTAATAACACTGGTAGTACTGGTACATTACACAGGACACGCTGTGATAGTATTACGACTGATGTACTAGAATCAGTATAAATAACACTGGTATAACTGGTACATTACCAAGGACACGCTGTGATAGTATTACGACTGATGTATTAGAATCAGTATAAATAACACTGGTATAACTGGTACATTACACAGGACACGCCGTGATAATATTACGACTGATGTATTAATGTCAGTATAAATAACACTGGTAGTACTAGTACATTACCCAGGAAACGCCGTGATAGTATTACGACTGATGTATTAGTGTCAGTATATATAACACTGGTAGTACTGGTACATTACACAGGACACGCCGTGATAGAATTACGACTGATGTATTAGTCTAGTATAAATAACACTGGTAGTACTGGTACATTACACAGGACACGCGTGATAGTATTACGACTAATGTATTAGTATCAGTATTAATAAGACTGGTTAGTACTGGTACATTACACAGGACACGCTGTGATAGCATTACGACTGATGTATTAGTGTCAGTATATATAACACTGGTTAGTACTGGTACATTACACATGACACCTCGTGATAGTATTACGACTGATGTATTAGTGTCAGTATTAATAACACTGGTTAGTACTGGTACATTACACAGGACACGACGTGATAGCATTACGACTGATGTATTAGTGTCAGTATATATAACACTGGTTAGTACTGGTACATTCAGGATACGCCGTGATAGCATTACGACTGATGTATTAGTGTAAGTATAAATAACACTGGAAGTACTGGTACATTACACAGGACACGCCGTTATAGCATTACGACTGATGTATTAGTGTCAGTATAAATAACACTGGTAGTAGTGGTACATTACACAGGACACTCCGTGATAGTATTACGACTGATGTATTAGAATCAGTATAAATAACACTGGTAGTACTGGTACATTACACAGGATACGCTGTGATAGTATTACGACTGATGTATTAGAATCAGTATAAATAACACTGGTATAACTGGTACATTACCAAGGACACGCTGTGATAGTATTACGACTGATGTATTAGAATCAGTATAAATAACACTGGTATAACTGGTACATTACACAGGACACGCCGTGATAATATTACGACTGATGTATTAATGTCAGTATTAATTACACTGGTAGTACTGGTACATTACACAGGACACGCTGTGATAGTATTACGACTGATGTATTAGAATCAGTATAAATAACACTGGTATAAC